>JAWNOQ010000089.1:3145000-3450786 GCA_035045865.1 Drosophila austrosaltans
GGGCTCTGGACAATGCGTCCGCCACTATGTTTTCTTTTCCTGGTTTGTAAATTAGCTGATAATCGTATTCTTCTAATATTGCCTTTTACCGTTTAATTTGGGCGTTCCCATGCCAACTACTAAGGGAGTGTGTGAAAGGTTGGTGGTCTGTGAATATTTAGACTTTTCAGTTACCGTAGGGGTAATATCTGAGGGACTTGAGAGCCAAAATAAAGGCTAGCATTTCTTTTTCATTCGTTGCATGATTTTTTTTTTTTTAATACGTTTTATTTATTTTGTTGGATCTCTTATTTAACTTTATAAGACTAACAACAATTTTCTAGTTTTATCTTAAACTAATACGTAATCTAGCATTTGAAGGATGCTACATTGATCTATGGCCCTGATTATTAGTTAGAGGGTTGGAAGGTCTTTTCTTTGGAGACGGGTTCTATTACATACTCGGGTTAATGATTGGGCGAGGGCATTCGGATGTGCCTGCAGTTTAGCGGTGTACTTTAGCTGTTGTACCTTTATTTCGGTTGTTACACTATTTATATGTAGATATTTCTGTACGTTTTCGTCTCGGATACACCAAGGTGCTCCCGTGATAGTTTTGAGAACCTTAGGTTGCGCTCTTTGTATGGTTTCGATATTGCTCTTGCTTGCGTTTCCCCATAGTGCAGAGCCGTACAACCAGATGGGTTTTAGCACCGAGTTGTAGAGAAGAACTTTGAACTCCAAACATAGGGGAGATCGTGCGTTGATAAGCCAATGCAGTCCGGTTGCTTTAAGCTTTAGCTGCTTATTCTTGGCTTCGATGTGCTTACGCCAAGTTAATCTTCTGTCCAGGTGAACTCCAAGATACACAACATCGTCGGATTGAGGCGCTGGCACGTTGTTCAGTGTCAATGATGGGCAGGTTCGTCTGTTAAGGGTAAACGTAACGTGCTTGCATTTCTGATCATCTACACGGATGCGCCAATCTACTAGAAACTTTTCAACCCCCTTTAAATCGGTTGTCATTTGCTCAGCAGCTTTGATCGGGCATTTGGAGCGGCTGAGGATAGCTGTGTCATCAACAAAAGTAGATTTTGTGAGTGTAGGGCTTACTGGTATGTCCGCTAGGTACAAAATATAAAGTGTTGGACCCAACACGCTGCCTTGAGGTACACCTGCTTTTGATTCGAAGTCATCAGAGGTGAAGCTATTACAGCGAATTTTCTGTTGGATAGATAAGAATCCATTAGCCTGTGTGTGTAATGTAGGAGCGTCGCTTTTATTTTATATATTAGGCCGTCAAGCCAGAGTCGGTCAAAGGCTTGGGTGACGTCTAGAAAAATTGCTGAACAATATTCTTTTTGCTCGAATGCTGTGCGGATCTCTGAGGTGATACGGTTGACTTGCTCAATTGTACCATGCTTTTCACGGAAACCAAACTGATGATGTGGGATTATATTTTGGTTTACCAGGATTGTATTTATACGGAGTTGTTGGACCTTTTTAAATAGTTTTGAAAGACTTGGCAATAAACTGATGGGTCTGTACGATGATGGCTGTGTTTTGTCCTTTCCGGGTTTTGGGATCATTATGATTATTGATTTTTTTCAACTACTGGGAAAGTGACCAGTTTTTAATATCGCATTGAATAGTTTGCAGATGTGTTGCACAGCGCAGATCGGGAGTTCTCTGATCATTTTCGGGGTTATTTTATCATGACCGGGCGACTATCTTGGATTCAGATAGTTTTTAATAATTGCGGAAATTTCCTCCGCTTGAAATTTCGGTGTCTCCCTTTCCGATGGAGTGCTCAGAAGGGGGAGCTGAAATGAGTTTAATGACGGGTTTGGCAGAAATACCGCTTTTAGGTGAGCTGCAAAGGTGAGTGCTCTTTCTTCGTCTGATCGGGCCCATTTACCAGTTGAACATCTTAAAGGAGAAATAATCTCGGTTGGAGCAGTCATAGTTGGGTGAGCTTTCCACAGCGGATATTTGGGGCTGGTAGGACTAATATATATATAATATATTGCCGCTGTGCCCTTGCTTCTTCTTGCCTAAGCGCTTTTGCTAGAATTCGAGAAGCTGTTCTTAGGCGAATTTTTGCTGCCGGGGATCGAGACATTTGCCAATCTCGCCTGAGCCGTCTTTTATTTGTTACAAGTAGTTCAATTAGCCGGTTGTATGACCTGTGTTATTCCCGGGTGTATCCGATACATGGGGTGGAAATTTCTGCTGCTTCGATAAGCATCGACTCTAGAGCCGAGGTGCAAAACTCGATGTCATCTTCATCGTCCAGTTTGGGATTCAACTCAACCTGGGTACTTATATATTTCTTAAATCTGAGCCAGTTTGTTTTATAATTTGTTAGGCCGGATGGGTGCTCTATGACTTGTGGATGTGTTGAAACTGTGAAAATTACTGGCGAGTGGTCAGATGAGAATTCTGCTAGTGACTCTGCCGTCATTAAATTGTGCGCAAATCCCCTGGTGATTGCAAAGTCTATTAGATCTGGGAACTTGCGTGGATCTTTTGGCCAGTATGTGGGTTTATCCGGTGACGCATAACCCATTTTGTTAGCTGGGTTGATGATTGTATTATACAGCTGTTTGCGTTTTGGATTTACCAGGCGGGATTCCCAATGAGGGTGCTTGGCGTTGTAGTCTCCTGCAGCAATAAATCGTACTTCAAGTGTGTTAAAGAAGTCAGTAAATTCTTTTTCAGAGATCGAGAAGCGTGGTGGGCAATAAAGTGCAGTGACGGTTGTACTACCAAAAGTGGTTTGGACACTTAAAGAGGTTGCTTGTAGGTATTGTTTGGCAAATCCATTCTGGAGTGAGTGTTTAATCCTAAGATTCGATCCCCTTGGGTTGCTGGCCGAGTACGGATGGACTTAGGGCCGCATTGGTTGAGATTACAGCGGGATTTACAGTTATAGAGGGCTGTGAACTTCCGTTGCGCAGCACACTTGCAAATGTTACTCCAGGAGTAGTTGTTGTTGGAGCTGCTGATGACCTTACAGCTCTTGAGAAGAATATTCCCGGTGTGGTTTGCGAGGGAATAAGCGTCGAGCCCTGGATACGAGCCGTAGATTTCTTTGTGTTGAGGCGGGCCTTGAGTTCCTTATAGACAGGACATCCTCTGTAATTTGCGGTGTGATTTCCGCCGCAGTTGCTGCACTTCCTAGTATTGGTGTTTGATTTGTTGTCGGAGCAGACACAGTGTTGTTGAATTTGTCCGCAGCCAACGCAAACTGGGAGAAGGCTACAGAATGATTTTGTATGCCCAAACTCCTGGCAATTGGTGCATTGTAGAAGGTGGATTCTCTTGTGTGGCTCTTCGACAGTGATTCTGCGGTGTAGCAAGAGTTGTAGATTATATATCGGGTGCACTGCGTTTGGTTTTTAATGTTTTATCACATGTAGGCTGTAACTTCACTTTGAACAGAGGTTGTGGCACTTTACTTCTGTTCAATATGTTTGAGACGGACTTTACCTCTGTAAGGGTGCCTTGTCTTGCACAGTGACACTTTAAATAAAATTTGCACTAGACCAATGTTTATTATTAAGACTGTACGATATGCTTAGAATAGCTGAATTAAAGCTTTAACGGGACTTCTTAAAGCTCGACTTCTATCGCTGATCTAGCTTAGAAAAGTATAAAGAAAAAACGTATGGGGAGTCTGGTAGAGAACGTGGAACGAAGCGGAGCTAAAAAATAAACGATACGCGCAAGCGTAACTAACGGAGTTACATAACTCTGACCTCCACGTGGCATTACATCATCCCACGCCCGTTTGGGGTCAGCCTCCACTGACATTTGCTAAGACGGTTTTCGAGAGCCAAGCCAGCGTTTAATTCGTGGATGCTCAACAAAAATTAAAACCTCTTATGCGAGCAAAGGCCCTGGTATAACCTGTGGGCTGATCCATATTCGTGCCTTAAGACTTGAAGCACACGAGGGTCATCACCTACCAGCAGCCAAGATTGTTTTGATAGTTTTACCCGCAACCCAGAGTGTATGGTATTGATATGCGACTACCAGTGACAACCATTACGGCTTCCACTATTAATCTGCAGACACTGGCGGAGTTCCTGCGAGCGAACGAGGAATAGAAAGACGTTATATCTATAGTCCGAACTGTGCCACCAGTCGAGGATTTTACCGATGTTACATCTATTTAGAATTCAGTCATTCTAAGTATCGCACCTTCCTGTGCCAAAATTCGTTGAACAAAAATTTTCCTTTTGTTAATGTAGGAGTTAAGAAGTGTTGGTTAAGAGAAGCAGGTTATATTTAACCCCATTTAATTCTTCTAAGCTAATACCATATAGCGCTCCACATGTCATCAGGCCTGCTGACCGGATTGGACACTATGAAGTCGTAAGTACGGCATAGCTGATACCAAAATTGTAAGTCAAACTTGTGACCATTTAAATATAACCCCTTGCCGTGACCAACCTAGTTCGGGTAGTAAAAGTTTAGTCTAACAAATTGATAAATATAATGAAGTGAAAATTAAATAAATATGAAAGAATGAAATTCATATAAATGATAAGTGTAGTAAAGATAAATTTTGATAAACACATTGCAATTTGGCAACTTTGCAAGATTAAACTAAGTTTGGCATAGCATTGTGCGTAATAGTTGGATTGACTGAAGTTAGATATTAATTGTATATAGGCAAAAAAAATTATGCTTATAAAATTAATTATGAATATCGATTTGGAATTTGATTTGAATAGACTTATGTATTAAAAAATTAATTGCTAATCGTTCTTATTTGGGGCTCCTGAAGCGAAGGTAATACAACCATTGAATGGGTAAAACTGCTGAGTTGTCAAAAGTTTTACATAGGAAGGTGGGTATAGAGGAAGCCATAACATCTTGGTCTTAGTTAAATATAGTACATCTCCGCAACTATTCTATTTATTTGGGTTCATCCTATATCCCGATCTCTGTCTTCATTTTATTTATGTAGCGCTCGTTGGGAGAGCACAAAGACCACCCCCATTTTCCCTGAACTCAGCCGAGCCACTTGTTAGTAAGACAGAGAGTGCCCTTCGACACACGCGTGTTCGTTACACCTCAAAGCCCTTCTCTTCCAATGCTTCAACAATTTCCTGCGTCGGGACTGTAGGTTCAATGCCTTTGATCACGGTCCTTTCGCGTTTTTAAGTTGGAATGTGTAATACGCTCCTCAAAAGAATTAAGGGAGCAAGATAAAAATCCAAATATTTTCAGTTATTTGATGGACCGTATCTTTGTAAAAAATCATCGTAGCGAAGATTTAAAAAAAGTATTTTAAAGATCTAGGACTCTACTTTTCGAATTCGTGGAGCAAAAAAATATCCAGGACACGGTTTCGACTCATTTTGAAAAGTATGACGGAAAAAAAAATCTCGATTTTTTTTCCTACTTTCTTGGACTCCTTGGGGTTTTTTTGTGAATCGATCACATAGACCAAAAAGCCTGATTAATTGCCGACACTTTTGGCTTTTTAAATTTCTTCTTCGTGCATGTGTCATGGAGATATCCTGAATTGAACATAAAAGGTTCTTTTTATCTTTACTTAAGGATATCTCGACAACGAATGAAGACAGTTATGGAATCTGCAATGCGCGCTGACGGCGGTCGGCGAACCCAATGACCCAATTAACACTTGAGGTGTAAGCGAACTTGAGGGTGAAGCGCATTGGGCGCTCCAAGACAAATTGTTGTTGCTGGTTGGTGTAAGCAATTTGCTCGTGCTTGCACTTTTGGATTCAGCGCTTGCTGTTGTTGTGGTAGTTGGAGACACTACTGAGAAGTATGCATTGTATAGCGAGCCGACGCTCGTTTTGTTGCTGAAGAATTTGTTCTTGTAGCTTCTGCTGGCGAGAGTCTAGTGAAGAAGGGCCTGAGTTAATCTTTTTTCACTTTGGCATCACTAGTAAATTTAGTTATTTACTATATAATTGTGGTTGGGCGTCTCTGTGGCGACTGAGAGCCCTGTCACTTTAGTTTAACACTGATTTAAATGCTGACACCGAAAAACTCGCGGAGTGCAATAAAAAGTACGTCCGATCGCGGTGACAGTCAATAGTCAATTGCATAATTGTCTTCCGCTTTTGATTACGTTCTAGATAAGAAAGAATAGGATGTTCATCTTGGCACAGAACTGCATCGATTGCGTAATTTGAAGCATTCTTTTTTAAAGTCGGGATATTTAAGGATGATATCGTCTGATATCAATGAGCTTTTTAACTTATTGAATGCTTCGATTGCAACTGAATCTAATTGGATTGTTTTTTACTTGAAGCTTGCTTCGAAATTCTGTCGTCTTCACCGCGTAACAATGAGGTGAGAGGTTTGGCATAGTCTTTGATAAAACGGCGATAATAGCCGGAAAGGCCGAGAAATGACCGAAGTTCTTTAAGTGTGTTTGGAGGTAGATAGTTGACTATGGCTTCTACTTTTTTCTTGTTGGTTGCTATTTCTTTATCAGAAATAACAAAACCCAAGAATTCTACTTTTGTTTTGAAAAATTTACACTTGTCTGTTTGGCATTTTATATTTGCTTTGTGAAGCGTGTGGAATATTGTTTCAAGGTGAGCCAGATGGGAAATTTCATCTTTACTGAATACAATTATGTCGTCTATATAGACGTAACAGATTTTCCCTATATGCTCTCTGAGTGTATAGTCTAAAGCTCTTTTTGAAATATGGAAGGAACATTTTTTAGACCGAAGGGGAGTCGTTTAAACTCATATTTTCCATTTGTTATGGAGAAAGCAGTTTTTCCTATGTCTTTTTCTTTTAATAGGATTTGATGAAGACACTTTTTAAATCAAGTACGGAAAAAATGTTGCTGTCTCCTAACTGTCCTAAAACTTCATAGATTTCTAGTATGGGATAACGATCAGCAATATTTACAGAATTTAATTTCCTTTAATCAATAACTAATCTATATTTCTCTTTCCCCCCAGACGCATCTAGTTTTTTGGGGCTACGATGAGTGGAGAGTGAGAGGGACAAATTATATCATCGTCTAATAGTTTTTGGATCTGTGTTTCTACTTCTTGTTGGAGGGACATGGGGTATGGATAGTGTGGTGGTTCTTATTTCTGCCATTACAGAGGTAGTAAATTGTAATGGTAATGCTTTGTTCTTTAGTCATATGTTCGGTTTGGATTGTTAGATTATTAACTGCCCGTATTAATTTTTCTTTGATTGGGATGTTGAGTCTGTTTTTGAGAAGATTACTGCATTTAATTGCTTCAGGCTGTCGTTGCCTAGAGTGGCGTCAAATGATCTTAAGGTAAGTAATATGAATAATTTTATTTTTACGTCTTTGATGTCAAATAAAGTTGCTTCAAACGGTTCAATGTTCTTGTTTGGTTCTGATACTAGTTCTGGTTAAATGTAATTATTGTTTGAATCTGTGTCGAATAAAAAATGTATGTCAGAATGTTCATTTTGTTTGTCATTACCTCAAAATTTGTATTCAGTTGGAGAATTGTCTGGTAAATTTTCTACTTCTGTATAATAATCAGTGTCATATTGCTGGTTATCAGTCGAGTTTGGTTCCTTCAGATGTGATTGGTTTTTATTTTCCTCGGCTGTTTCAATATTAAAGTTTCGTGGTCTTTTTAATTCTTGTGTTAAATTGTAAGGTGGACTGTTGTGGCTGACCTTTCTGGTTAGCTTGAGAAGCGACATATTTTTGATTTTCTAGTTTGAGGCATAAGTGAAGAGCTTGCGGGAGGTCGGTGGGTTCTTTGATTCCTAGAAGTCTGTCTATTTTATTTCTTATTGTGTGTAGGATACAGAAATACTTAGGGCTGCCTTCTTGTCCTGCATAGGTTTTTAATACTCTATCTACACTTTTCTTCTATGAACTAAACTCATCTTGATTTCCATTAAATTCTCTTAAACCCTTGAATACATCTGGGACTTTATCTAATTCAGAAATTTTGTTGCTATACTCAGGGCTAATTGTTACATCGGGGACATCAAAAGGGCATGAAGTAGAGTTAATTGTTTCGGTAATGTTATATTGTGTTAGAGTTTCAACTACGATTTTCGAAATTAGTTGTGTTAGTTGGTCTATGTTCATTTGGATGTTAGTACGAGGAGCTGGTCGTGAGGTCGACGCTTCGTCGGACAACAATGATGGTCTTATTAAATTATTTGCATTTGCCATGGTTAAAATTTTTATTTTATATTTTTGAAAATTTTTATTAAAAACTAGAAGGATGGGCTAACTTCGGCCGTGCCGAAGTTCGTATACCCTTGCAAACTGTTATTTAACAATTACATATTTACAATTACATTAGAAAGCATATAAAAGAAGCCAAATCTTCGTTAAATGTTCCTGGCTTAAGAAAAAAATGTAATTCGACAAAAAAAATTTTTTGATCTGATTGTTCCTATGGGAGCTATAGCATATAGTCAACCGATTTGGCTGAAACTTAGCACAGCCATTTCTATATATACTAAACTTCCAAATACCAAATTTCTATTTAAAAACACCCAAGTTATTGCTCTAAAACAATATTCTTGACCGATCGTTCCTATGGGAGCTATAAGATATAGTCAACTGATTCTAATGAAACTTGGTGGATATGCTAGAAAGTATACCAAACTCATAAACAATAAATTGTAATATTTGATTGAAAAACAACAAAGTTATGGAGGTTTAACTCTATTCTCGACCGATCGTTCCTATGGGAGCTATATGATATAGTAATACGATCGGGATGATTCCGAGAAATACAATGCTGCAGCAAAAATTAGCCTAGTTGCAAAATTTCAGCTCTGTAGCTTTAAGGGTTTCGGAGGAGAAGCTGTTGATCCAGACAGACAGACGGACATGGCTATATCAACTCAGCTCGTCATGCTGATCAATAATATATATACTTTATATAGTCGGAGATGCTTCCTTCTATGCGTTGCAAACTTCTGACCAAAATTAATGTACCCTTTTTGCAAGGGTATAAAAATTTTTCATGTACCTTCTTATTTTTTTTTTTTTTAACTAATTACTTTTTTTCTTTTTTTTAATTTATCTGTCACTGATATGTTTCCTTAGTTCTTCACTTTAATAAAATTTGTTGAGCTTATTTTTTATATTTAAGATTTTTAGTTTATTTTTTCTTTACTTTGAAATTCTTCTTTTTTTTAAAATTTAAATATCACTAATGTTTTCTTGGTTGCCTACTTATTTAATATAATTTGTTGGGCTTGATTTTCTTAACTTTATAATCTTATTTTAACTTACAATATAAGGTAGCTATTGTCATCCTCTGCGAAAGTTCGAAATTTTTCGAGTTTCGGGTTTCGAGTTCTTCACCTGTTCCAGTGGTTGGCTAGGAGCGGATCTTATAGCCTTGACGGTAGCTGGGTGGGTACGTATTAACTGAGTTATTATTGTGCCTTACACTTTATTTATAGTGTATTGATATTATTATTTTTTTTCTCTTTTTAACAGTCGCACAAAAAAAATTATTATTTTTGTCGGAGTTTCACTGTGCGACGGTGGTAGCATATGATCCTTTTGCGGCTATATTGTTACACGCTATATCGCGCGAGTTAACTAATGGGGAGTAATTAGTTGTAATTTGGGCCAAGTTCTTTCACTGTATTTGTAAGCTTTTTAAATAAAATAAATACGTCTTGCCACTTTGACATTCAAAAATCAAGTAGTTTTTATTTAACATCAAAGTTCTTAGTTTAGTTCTGCCTATTGCCTGAAAACTGCTGAATAAGTCATCTCCCGGATGTTCATGCAAGTTTGCCAAGCCGTCTACTGCTTTGTGTGCAGTTTGTCATCCGATCCAATTTTCGGTCAGTGACGTCGCTTCCGCTTATTGCTACACAGGCGGATTTGTTTGGAGGGAGCGGGGTGGCTTGAGAGGGGGCGAAGCTGTAACCAGCCTCGGGATGGTAGCTCGCGCGCCGGTCCATGCTTGGGCGCCAGTTAAGAAACAATATATTGGTTGTCCTTTATTATGTCGCAGCGATGCGACTAATTTATTATATCCTGTACCCATAGGGTAAAAGGGTATATTAAAGTCGCTAAAATGTATGTAACAGGCAGAAGGAAGCGTTTCTGACCCTATAAAGTATATATATTCTTGATCAGCATCAACAGCCGAGTCGATTGAGACATGTCCGTCTGTCCGTCCGTATGAACAGCTGGATCTCGGACACTATAAAAGCTAGAGCTACCAAATTTGGTGTGAACATCCGTCAAGTGTGTACACAGAATAAGTTTGTTTCAAATTTTATCCACGACTTGCTTTCTTCATTTTATTATTAAATTGAAACTGAAAATTGTTACATATTTTTTGGTCTTAAATATTGAAAAGCGGCATCGGCAGCGTCGGCGGTTGCGTGTGTTGTTTTGCAATCATTTTGAATAGGGCTTCCGAGGAGAAGAAATAATTAACCCGATCTTCATTTGTTGAATTCACAATCTGAACTGAATTTATTTACTAAAATATTTGTAGGGACACGTCTTAGAGTCTAGGGGGTCACATATTTGGTGGTGGAATCTTAGTTCTAAAACGCATGCATGAGTTGCACCAAACGGATGGTTTGGGGTGAGATCTATTTTAATCTAAGCCTGCGTTGGCCGTTAGATGCCTAGCTGAATGCTTCGGCTAAAAATACACATATTTTCGGCATGTGAGCTAGGCTGAATTTGAATTGTACGTTACTTATTTATTCTTTTAAATGTGAATATTCAAATGTATTATTTTATACCGCTTCAACAATTACGGTGTTTATTCTTAAACACATTTATTGTTAGATCTGCCGACAATAGCACTGTCCAGTACCATGCACTCATGGCATGGCATTGTAAGTAGAATACAAGTTATTATAATCCTTTACTTGTGCGATGTCACTAAGTGGGAAGGTTATTTGGTTGATTAACCGATTCAATTTATTGTTCAGAAAAGACTACAAATAAAAGTGCAAAATGTTTTTATGGTAAGCTTATGCTGCATGGATCAAGTTCACACGTCGGCGCGCGTTTAGCGTTGGCAGCGGTGAAGAGATTGCATGGCAAGCAGGAATATAGTTCCAGCTTTGCTGCCTGTGCAGAATTTAGGCCGATGACTTATGTCAGGCCGGATGTGTTAACTCCTCCCTCGCTAGTTCGAAGGCCGCCCCCGGTTTTCCTCAGTGTGTCAATGAAAATACGTAGCGATGCTTGCTTTCTGTTGTTTCTCCATTTTCGGAAGGTTTTAACCGACGAATATAGCGGCTAAGATGGTGACAAATAAAAAGGTTTTCAAAGTTCAATCTTTGAAGGTATGGCATGCTCAAAATTTTGTGTTGTGTTGGTGCCGCTCTCTGTTTGGTAGTATTGATCCGCTATGCTGAACTGGAAACAGCGTTATTATTTTACAAACTAAACTAGGATTCGGATATTTAATTATGAAATGTAAAAATTTTTTAGCTAATATTACGTTAACTTAAGATATTTCAATTAGATCAGTTATAGTTAACCCTGCAGAGTGCTCATTTACAATTTTCTTTAAGTCCTCTGAATCAAAAATTACCGGGCTCACTATTTGTATCTTTGAAATTATAATTCTGTTTCTATTGAGCAAAGTTTGGTAAAGTTCGCCTGTCTCGATCTGTTTCTCTTTTGTAAATTTAATTTATTTTTTTTCTCCTGAACCTTTGAATTTATTGATGCCTGTCTATTTGAATTAGCTAATACTTTTTGCTGAAATTTTAGTTCTTCAAAATCATTAAAGTCTGGTGTTCCTGCTATTATTTTTAGAGTTGTTCCTAGTATATTAATGCTCCTAGTTTGTCTATGATGACGGCTAACTGTTGTCAAAAGTGTTCTTATATGATTTACGTCGGACTCAAGAATTAATCCCATATGAGATAAAGGGAAATGAACCATCAATGAAGTTGTCTCCTCGGTAATTTCCGAGTACATTGAAAAGTTAGTTGAGTGTCTGAGGATTTCAAAACCTTTCCAAATGATAGCATTTCCGTCCAGTATTGGGATGTATTCAGAGTTCGAGTAGTCTGTTATCTTTCCGGTTCCCCAAGTCGGCTTCGACCGTGACTTCCTCAAACAGGGGTGTCAACTTGTTGCCAAGTCTCTTGTTTCATTTTATCAGTATCTTATCGCCTACCTGAAAGGTCCTATTTCTCCTATCTATGTTTTTTCTCTGGAGGAGTAGTTCTTGTGCTTTAACGATTTTATTTCTTATTTCTGCTTCAATTTCTGGCGGGGATGGTTGAATTTTTTCTACTGGTTTAAGGCATCTGGCAATTTCTGCTAGAGTGCTGTGAAATCTTTCTACCTGTCCATTTAAGGTACTGTGTAGCGGGGGAGAATTTACAACTTCAACGTTAAAATGAATTTTTAAAAGGGACTTTATTGTTCCCGAATTTAGTGATGGCTCGTTGTCGCAATACATTTTGGTATGGGGAAAGAAGTTCATGAGTTGCAATATTGGAGGTTCAATATCAATTATTGTCCCAGAGGCTATGGGGTTGGACAATGGCGAATTTAGAAAATTTATTAACGCAAGTCAAAAAATATTTTTTATCTGTGGAAAATATATCTATATGAAGTATTTCAAAAATGTAGTTGGGAATGGGGGTTTCGCCGTCAAGTGGGTCATTTTAGGGAAAAAATAATCTTGACGTATCTGTTTTATATTTTCTTGGGCTGCTCTATGAGCTCTATTGTGTTCTGTAACTATTTCTTTTGTTTTTTTGTTCGTTTCTGTCGTGGACATCAATAACCAATTTATTGGCATACCAAAATTTGTTGGAAGAGAAGGTTTCAACTATTTTGTTTTGGATGAATGCCAAAGCAATCACATTTAATAGTGTTTACTACGTCATATTTTACTGAATCACATACTTTCTCTATGAGGTTATCCCTGTCTGAAAAGTATATGACACTTCTTGTCTTTTTCCCATTATACATTATAATTCTGGAAAGCCGTAACGCCTTCCTCGATAATTATTTGGTTTCGAAAGCAGTTAATTGGTTTTTCTTAGGATTCGATAGTATAGGTCAGAGACTGTTCACTATGAATACAGCACCTAAACCAAAAGACGAAGCATCTGTAGTCAAGTCAAACGGTTTTTGGTATAGAAGCATTACGTCCTCTGAGGCTAATATGTTTTTCAATTTTTCGAAAGACAATCTTTGCTTCTCATCGAGACTTATTGGAATTTTCTTTGACTGTCCAGCACTTGCTTTACCATTATCACCTTTAAGTATGTCAGTTGATGGTCTAGCTATAGATGCAAAATCGTTAATGAAACACCAATAATAGCTTGGTAAGCCGAGAAATGATCTTATTTGGAAAAGGTTGGTAGGCTGTTCGAATTTACCAATTGCTTCGACTTTACTGGGATTGGTTGTAATACCGCCCAGAGAAACTACGAATCCAAGATATTCAACTTTTTCTTTGAAAAAGTGGGACTTTTCTCGTGATACCGCCATGTTGGCGTTATACAGTTTGTCTAATACCCAGGCAATATGGTAGACGTGATTTTCCATATTCTCAGAGAATATAATCAAGTCATCTACATAAACATAACATGATTTACCAATCTGTTCGCGAAGGACGTCATCAATTACCCGTTGAAAGTTTCCAGGAGCGTTTTTTAAACCGAAGGGAAGTCTGCAAAATTCGTACTTCCCATTTCCTACCGAAAATGCGGTTTTTTCTCTATCTTTTTCCGCGAGAAGGATTTGATGAATTGGGTATTGGGTATTGAGTATTTATCATCTATTGTTTTAGAGTTTAATTTTCTGAAGTCGATAACAAGGCGTTTTTTCCTATTTCCTTGTTCGTCTACTCCTTTTTTGTCGACTACCCACAACGGATTACTATAAGGAGATACTGATGGTCTGATAATACATCCCTGAATATATCATTAGTCTCGCTGTTGACAAAGTCTGAGACCCCTAACGGGTATGGGTACTGTCTAGAGTAGATCGGGTTTTGTCTTCTGTTCAGATTGTGGCTATGATATTTGTGTTGTATTGAAAGGCTTCGTTTGGGTCAGCAAAAACGCTTATTCTTTTTTCTAACATTTTTTAAAATTTTTCTCTGACTTCTGGAGGTACTTCTATATCGTCTACTTCTGTAAAATTGACATTTGAACATTTTTGGAATTGAATTTTTTCGGATCCGGACTGTGTTGATAGAGTGCTGCTATTGAAATCTAGAGTGGCAGAGACTTGGTTTAATAGTTCAAGACCTATTATTCCATCAAAGGTTGTTAAATTTGGCAGTAGAAAGAATGTGGCGTTGATGCCAAAAATTATTAATTATTCCCTTTAATTCTGGCATCGGTTTGATGTAATTTTTCGATGCGCCTGTATCGATTAGTAATTTAACTGTCTTTCCTGCTATCGATCGTTCTATGAACGGTAGCAGGGAGCTATGTCTAAAAAATTCACTTCCTGAAGGTGGTTTTGGTCATCGATGTCTGATACTTTAGACTCTGCAAGTGTTCGATATTCTTCCTCTGTCATACATGCGGGAGTTTCTCCTACTGAATCATGATTAATTCTTTGTTGTTTGGGTCCGGTATACCTGGCAGTTCCGCTATTGGGTCTTTTTGGAGACTGTGATGGGTATAAATTGTTTTGATTTGGATATTGAGTTGGTTGCTTAAGCCGTGAAGAGCTATCAATATCCATTGGCTGTAGCGGCTCTTGTCTTATATTTGGGCTATTGCCAAATTGAGGTTTTGTTTGAAAAATGGGGTTTTTACGGGATTTAGAGAATTATTCTCCACAGGGTTTCTCTGTTCATATCGTTGAGTTTTTTCTTCGGATTTCTTTGCAAAGCTATTTGTAAATTGGAAACGCGCATGGTTTGACTCACCTTCCTGTGCTAATGGCAAGTCTTTAGGTCTTGCCGAAAATAGGATATCACTGAGGGATATCTTATTTTCTTTGTGCTGGAAATAAATACTCTTAATGCATCGGCACGATATTTTTCATTAAGGGAAGCAGCTATGGTGGAATCATACATATGTCATAATTGTTTTGCTTATTAAAAGTGTCAATTTTTTCTCGATTTCGTTATAGTACTGAATTGTTGATAAATTTCCCTGTCTTAGTACGGACAACTCTTGTTCTATTATATAAATCGGTCTTTTGTCGGAATAAGCAAAGTCAAGCCTGTTTATTATAGCTTTAAAATTCAATGGTGTGTCGTTGGAAGACAGTACCATACCGGCCGAGCCCTTAGTTTTGTTTCTCAGAATGCCCAATGCCTGGTAATGCTTTGAGCTTCCATCATGACACTCAAAAATCTTGTACGCTGTATGCGCAGCTTTCCGCCATGAGACATATGTTTCAATTTTTCCCTCGAAATCGTGTACCGATTTCAGAATATCTAAGGCCTCATTATACTCGATGCCCGGAATTATTTCGGCATCTCTGAAGACCTCTACTTCTGGTACGGACGTTGTTAGATTTTTAAATTCATTTCTAATATCCTGTATTTGTTTCTCAAACACCTGTGCCTGACCTTGCAGTGCACTGGTAACTGCACTATTAACTGCAAACTCTAATATTGCTCTCATATTTTCCTCATTGAAAGGCATTTTGTTTATTTTTCTTATTGGTCGGCTTGTGAGGTATTTACTACTTCTAGGCAACTGATGCCGTTTACTGAACTATAGAGACCCTCGGAAATTATCAAGTTATCATTAACTGCTATTGTATTGCAAAAGAAATCACCCTGTTGTAGGTCTACTGGTAGTTCGAGAAGGCATCTAGTGTATGCAGCTACTGTATAAACTGTTATTGTATCATTTCTTTGTGTTAAAATTTCTATTGTCGCGTTGGGAGTTCCCAACCGTAACTCTCCTAGATCTATTTGTGCTTTTATTTTGGATAAAATGTCTATTCCAATGAGGCCGTCAAAGCTAGAGTGGAATTTAAAAAGTAGAAATTGTATTATCCCTTGTTCCTTAAATTCTTTAAAGAATGGGAGTGAGACTTTTTGTAGTATAGAGTGGTTATTAAGTACTGTAACTATTGTTACAGGTATTTCTAAATTTTCTCTTTGGTTTAGAGGAATAATGTCAGGGTCAATAAGAGAGTGGGTTGCTCCTGTGTCTAACAGAAACTTGAGTTTTGTATTTTCTCGTTAAGAATACGAATGGAAGGGTTGACCCGTGACGGATATTATTCAGGTATCCGATTGGTTGGTTGAGGCGTTTGGGTGAAAATTTTGGGTTTCGTCAATATTGAAGAGTTGGTGTGAAGTAGAGGCACCATTTGAAGTATTATTCCTGGGGTTATTAAATTTGAAAGGGTTCTGGTTTCTTGTATTAGTTTGGGTATTCTGCTGATTGTAATTTCTTGGTTGTGGATATTGATTTCTGTAGGGGGTATTACGACTATTAGGCCGTGGCTGATTCCCTCTGGATTGTGAATTATTGGGGCTTTGGTAGTAGAACGACTGCTCTTTGCGGCAGCGTTCATATGCCTCTTCTATCGAGGCTGGTTCTTTTGATCTTATCAATGTCCTAAGTGGCTCCCTAAGGTTGATCAAGAACGTGTTCAGCAAATGTCATTATATAGTTGTTTCTTTGCTTCGACTGCACTGGGCGTCTGACCGTTATTGGTCAGAAGGAATAGTAATTCTCCACGGAGTATTACTAATCCAGAGAACAATTTTCCAAGTGGTAGATTTTGGGGTGGGGATTAGATTTCATTGAGTAGAATAACCTCGCTTTTCTTACTAGCATATAATCTGTTTAGGTTTGCTTTGATCTCATCCCAGTTTAATTTTGTCCCTGCTAAGTTGAGGGCCTCATTTGCTTTTCCTGTAATTTTGTTCCTTATTACTCTAAGCAGTAGCAGTCCGAAGGGGGTTTGGTCGGCACACCTAACTAGCATGATTATTTCTTCTACGCTAGTAATAAAATTATCTAGGGTCCCTGTTACTCCTTCGAACGTAGGTAGCTCCTTTACGAAAGCCAACATGTCCGCTGTACTAAGCCCTCCTACTACACTCAGGTTACTAGTTGTCGGGGTAGGGGGCGGTCCGCTAATTGTCGGCGTTAGAGAACCTGAAGCGTTACCTGAGTCCATTATACGGTTTGCTTGAGGAGGGGAGATTTCTTCGGTAATGTCTGTAAGGCTAGAACTTCTGAGTCCTAATCGAGACCTAGTTTTTGCTACTAGCTTTTTTGACATTTAAAATCGAAAAATTAGTTTGTTGATGATTTCTTGAGTTTCGTTTCTACTTTTTCTATTTGATTTTGCGAGATAAAAATTTTATAAAATTTGTGTGTGTGTGTGTGTGTGTGTATATATATATGTGTATATGTGCAATTTGTGCCACGAGATGTTAGTTTTTTTTTTGACCTTGGTTTTCCCTTTCAATTTTTTCGAAGTCTTCTTATTTTTGTGTTCTGTAATATTGTTTAGATTAGTGAATTGCTTTGTGTTTTAATTGTTTATATTTAACGATCTTGGAAAAGGAAATATTTTGTTGAAAAGGAGAAAAATGTGTTATCCTTTATAAATGGCGAAAAGTAAAAATTTTGTATGTTTTTCTAGGATTTTGCTTTAGCAGTTTGCACTTTTCTTGCTGTTATATTTTCCTCTTAATTTTTATACCCTTGCAGAGGGTATTATAAAATTGGTCAGATGTTTGTAACGCATAGAAATATACATTTCCAACCCCATAAAGTATATATATTCTTGATCAGCATCAATAGCCGAGTCGATTAAGACATGTCCGTCTGTCCGTCTGTCTGTTTCTATCAAGTTTTAGACCATAAATTTTTAAGCTACATAGAAACATGAAAAGTTACGTTCCTTAATCTATGAAGTATGAAAAGTGTGAAAATGAGTAGGATCGGCTAATTATCACCAGAGCTATTAACTAAAACGTGGAGGTACCTCGAGTAAAATAGCAGTTTTCTCTGGCAGCAAAGAAACAAAAACAAATTCCAAGCAATCACACACACACATACATATGCAAAAATTGGTCACCACGCGGTGTGTGAGAGAGACAGAAACATTTGCGTTGTGACAGAACAGAACGAATTTTAAAGAGCGAGATGCCATGCGTTTGCTATATGTACATACATACATATATGTATGTCGAACTAGCTTAAGTGAGTTAAGTGAGGATGGTGACGTAGTACGTAAAGATCGGTCGCACGATGGTTCGGTGATTGGTGGGTTCGATTCTCGGTGAATTCGGGAAAATTTTTAGTTGAGTTTTCTCTTCAATTACTTTAAAAATTTAGTTTTTAAATTAAATAATAAAACAATGAAGCTGCAAGGGTATACAAACTTCGGCAGAGCCGAAGTTAGCTTCTTTGATATTTTTTTATAAATGTATAAACGTACATATATATGCTCGTGGCACAGTGGTCAGTGATTGACTATGTGCCACTCAAAAATTGTTATCGTGTTCTTCTTTCTTCTTTTTTTTTTCTTTGCTTTTTTTTTTTTATATGTATATATTTTACACTCATTGTACGGTTATCAGCGATTGATTCTGTACATGTATGTATCGGTATGTATATACGTACAGCTGCGGTAAAAATAATAGCACCATAGAGTGTTGCCAAGTTCAAATTGTCAAAAGTTTGAAAAAAACAATATTTTTGATTAGTAAAATTATTGAAATTAATTTAAAACTCTATCAACATATTTGTAATAAGAAAAGATCCTGAATTTTTGGCATTTTTTTTAAATATATTCACTTTTTAAGTTTTTTCAGTCAAAATAGGGCGGTAAAAAAAATAGCACCAATGCAGTTACAGTAAGGAAAAAAAAAAGTTATCCTTGAAATAGAAAGCAAAATTATTTGTAATTCATTAATATGGTTTTCAACTAATGTGTTAATACTTTGATGAGTATCCTTTATTGACAATTATGGCCGCACAGAGCCTTGGGATAGAGTCCACTGAATCCTGGCATTTGGTCCTCGGAATCATTCCCCAACTCACTTTTATGGCCATCCAAATGGCTTCATTACTTGTCGAATTGCAAGTATTATCTTCTTATTTTGACATCAGTCCACAAATTTTCAATTAGATTGAGATCTGGTGACTGTGGAGGTCATTCCATAACGTTGATGGTATGGTCTGCAAACCACTTTTTGCCTTTTTTGGTAGCGTCCTTTTGGATATTGTCCTGCTGGAAGACTCATTTTAATGGCATTTCATCCTCTGCATATAGAAGCATTACTTTCTGAAGTATATTGACATAAACGTGTTGATACATGATCGTTTGAACCCAATATATGGGATCTACGCCTTAATAGGAAAAGCTCGCCCATACCATTATACTGTAATCTCCTTGCTTGATCGTTTTTCTTTTATACATTGGTGTATACTCTTTACTTAGTGGTTTTCTAAGATAAATATGAGACCCTGTGGGTCTTTATAACACAATTTTGCTTTCATCGGCCCACATTACGTTCCTATCATTTTTACCGGCCAACTGGCTTGTAGGTTTGCAAACTTAAAGCGTTTACCTGCATGTGTTTCGGCCAAAAGTGGCCCTTTTCTTTGACAACAAGCGTTTAAATTATTTTCTCTAAGTTGAGTATGACTTATTTCCACAGATACAGTAATATTCAAATCCTTTATAAGCTCCGTTGCTGGGTAAAATGCGTCCTTTTTGCTCTGGCATACTAATCTCTTGACAAGTAATGGCGTCATAATAGGTTTTCGTCCTCGAGACTCCTTTTTTGGGACAAATTTTTTGGCGTTACTGATTATTTTGTGAAAGCAGTCTAGTAATCGACTTACTTCGGCGGAGATTTTGCTCTCTTCGAGCACTTTTTAACAGTTATCCTTTTTTCATCACTGGAGTCCTTTCCATGGCCCATATTTTTATGAAACAGTAATATAATTGATACCTTTTTTTTTTATTTCCTAAAGAATCACTAGTTCTAACATATTTGTCAAGTTTCCAGTGTTAATTTACTCTCAAAACTTTTTTTTTGACAAAAACATGTGGTTGGTGCTATTATTTTTACCGCGCAATTTTGGTTTATCCTTTCTATTTTGCCTTTTTTAAGAAAAACCGTTATAATTTTAGCTCTGTTTTTTGCTCTCTCAAATCAGAGAGAGTCCAATTAACACAAGAGAAAAAAAAATTTAAACCAAATTCCTTTTAGTCGAGTTTTACTGTCAAAAAAAGTGAGCTGCTTGCAGTGGTGCTATTATTTTTACCGCAGCTGTATATGTGTATGGATGATGTATATATGGTGTGTGTATATATGCATTTATGTGTTTTCTCTTTTTTTTTATACACTCGTGTCACGGTAATCAACGAATGATTCTGCGCACATATGTGTTAGTATTTTTGTATGCATTTATATGTTTTCTCTTTTTGTATATATTTACTAAAAAAAAATTTATACACTTATGACACAGCACTATGGGGAATTTGACCGCTTTTTGCGCACTTTATTCATTTTTTGAAAGTTTATGCATTCAAAAAATTTTGATGCCTAATGATAGATAAAAGATCAAAGGTCAATGTTGCATACTTGTTTTTTGTCGTTGTTCAACACTGTTGAGCAAACAGCTGCTGAAAACACGTGTTTTGCAGAAAACGAGTTTGCTTGATACAGTGAAAATTTTATGCTCAACTTTCAGGGTGGATATTGGAAAAATTAAATATGTTGTTGAAAAAATTAATGATGGAATTAAATAAGTAGTCTTTCTACTATGTATAAGTAAATCTCTATTGTGGAAATTTACAGTGAGTGTTGAAATATTTGAAAAAAATTCGGGGTCACTTTAAGAAAAATTTTGTCAGGGAATCTTAACTTTGAGGAGAGTTATAAAAAAATGTCCACCAGTGTCCAGTCTAAAACTTCCAGAATTTGGTAGTATGTGTAATTCTTGTTCAAGTAAAGTTAGTCACAATAGCCACAAACAGCCACAAATTGTGCAATTTTGTTTTTTAGTGCCTAACCTCACTTTCCCCCAGAGGAAAAATTTTTCCATATGACACAAATAGACGAAAAAAACTAAGACTATCGAAGTTATATTAAAATTGCTACATGGGCAAGTGGATGATGGTGTTAAAAATATATTAAATAAGGAATTAAGGCAGAAATGTCGAAAGCCTTGCTGTAAATTGTGTCAGAAATGGCGAGAACATAGGTCCAATTTAAACATGCTCAAGAGATACTGAGGTGGCTAGTAAGATGAAAAAATGTCATGGACGATCAGAAAAAGCTTTAACAATTGTGTTAGTCGGGTTGAAGGACCGACATTAACATTTTTGGACTAAGAAAAAGGGGGGCAGTTGAAAAAAGTTAGGTCAAATAGCAAAAACTGTGTTAGCAGATTTGAAAATGGCATCTTGGCATAATGATAACTGATCCTGCAACAATTTGAAATACACAAACTTGCAAGAAATCCTTAGGACTAAAATTTCCTGTAGTTTTCCTACTAGACCACTAATTATGAAAAATTCAATATTGTGCTATAAAAAAACACACTCAAAATGAAAAACAATGTTTTTTTTTCAAACTTTTAAGACTTAGTTGAAAAAAGATACGATGTAAGCCTCTGGGATCGAATTATCAGAAAAAGGAACATAGGTCGGACTCCAAAAACCTCTTCAATCATATGGCAAAACGATTATATAGCATACTTTTTGGGGAAAAAACTGGTTTTATGTCCGGGGGCGGTTATTGCCACGCCCATTTTTTCAAAAAATTTAACCAAATTGTATTTATTACGTTAGTCAACAAATACATATTGAATGCGATGCATAGAAACCAACTTTTGAATAAAGTGCGCAAAAAACGGTCAAACTCCCCATAGTGCACAGTGATCAGCGATTGATTCTGCGCATGTATGTATTAGTATGTGTGTTTATATGCATGTATAAATTATTCCTAAAAGGATACTTATCACTTTTTTCATATATCAAATAAGAAGCAACGCGTGGTATGCGCGAAGGAGTAATACTTTACCACGTTACGGCGATGACCGGTAACTTTATTGATCAAATATAAACTGAACTTATTATATTTTTATAACTAACAATGAAACTTACATTCTGCCCTATACCTGCTTGCCTTGCACCTTTGTGCTCGGTGTCAGGTTTACGTTCCCGTGGGAACGTCTTGTCAGCATTTGCAAGAACATTATCCGATGTTCAGTTGCAAAGCTGACGCTGCACCTTTGTTTTGTGCAATTTGGCTGCCCAATTCTTGGGTCAACGTGTTAACTCCTCCCCTGCTTAAATGAAGGCCGTCCTCGGTCTTCTTGAGGGTGTCGATCATAGCTTGCACGTCAAGTTGGCGGCGTTTATTTGTTCTCTTTTGGTAGCACTTCCAGACAAGGTAACTCCCTGCAAGTATCATAACGGCTGCGACTCCAGACATCACGGGCCTCATAACCACTTCTTGCTTAATTTCCCCAATGATGCGAAGGTTTTCTGTGTTGAGTCTTTGCAAGTATGGGAGGCTTAGTATTTCTTGGTGGTCTGTAATGTTGAGGAGCGTTGATGCTGCTGGTGCAGGAGACTTGGCAATAATGGCCCTTTGATTTTTATACAGCGTTTCATTGATGGAGGCTTCCTTCAGGTATGTCACCAAGTAAGTACCGCTAATTGTTTTTTCCTCGCCTTCGTCAATTTTCACAGTAATGGTCACGTTGTTTGCTATAATAGTTCCCTCGTCTACTATGACGATCGGCTCGAGGTGGCTGGGACGAGTATTACAATGTGCGATGCCGCCAGAGTGAAGTTGCTGCGCACACGTTGACCTGGGTAGTTCATGGCAAAATGTGGATGTTAGGGTTGTGTTGCAGTTGCCGATTGCAAACATTCGGTTTTCGCAGTCGGCTACTTTATTACTATCGGCAAGGTGTAGAATAATTCCATTGTGTTCTACGGGGAATATGGTTACTTTCTTACATATACGATTAGGTATTGGATATTTTATAGAAAAATGTAAAAACTTATCATCTAACAAGACTTTAATGTATGCTACTTCTACAATATCTGTTACAGTTATGTTGGTAGAACGTTCATTGACAAGATCATGTAAATCGTTGGTGTCTAACAAGATGGGGTTTATTATATTAATTTTCGCAAGAGTAATTGAAAGTATCAGTGTTTCGATCTGAGAGATTAGTATGCAATTTCTAGCAAGTAAAGTCTCATACAAGTGGCCGGTATCTATTTGCGTTGTTTTTGAATTTTTTATGATGGTATTTACTGTATCGGTAAGTGCGTTGATTTTCTCTTGAATTTTTGTGTTTAAAGTTATTTGTCTGTTCTCCGATTCTATAAGTTCTTTCTGGTTTATCTTAAGTCCCTCAAAATCATCAAAATCTGGCGTTCCCGCGATCACCTTTAAAGCTGTACCTAAAAGATTTATGCTCCTTGATTGTCTGTGGTGTATTTTGATCATATCAAGCAATGTTTTAATATGCTGAATATCGGACTCTAAGATTTTTTTCATGTTCGTTCGTTTCTGTCACTATTTCCGAGTATGCGGAAAGGTTTGTCACATGTCTCATGTAGCCAAATTGTTGCCAAACTACTACGTTCCCGTCAACCACTGGAATGTAGTTTGCGTTACTGTAGTCCGTTAATTTCGCTTGGGTCATTGTAGTCAGAAGTAATACGATAAAAATCCTATATAAAAATAAGAGAGAGAGAAAAAAAAAAAATCATGTAGTCCTTATCGTAAATTGTCCTTATGAACTATCCTGCCTTTTATCAAAACAGTTGTTCCCAAGTCGGCTTCTACTAATTCTTCAACAAATAAGGGCGTTAATTTATTTCCCAACCTCCTATTCGTTTTCACGAGCACTTTTTCTCCTACTTGAAAAACTCTGTCTTGTCTAGCTTGGTTTTCTCTTGTCAATTGCTTTTCTTGTGTTGCTTTTATCTTATTTCTTATTTCTGATTCTAATTCCGATGGTATTGCGTATATTATGTCTATTGGTTTTTTGTTTGTAACGACATGTATTGATTTGTTGTATTCTACCACGACCAGCAATATTAATTCGACTGTATCTTGAATAGCCCGCTCTATCTTCAAGCATCGGGAGATTTCGATCAGGGTGCTATGGAACCTTTCTACTTGACCATTTGAAGTACTATGTAAGGGTGGGGCATTACTGATCTGTACGTTGAAGTGGTTCAATAAAAGTGATCTGATTGTTTCGGAATTAATAGAAGGTTCATTGTCGCAGAATATAGTTTTGGCGTTTGGAAAAAAATTCATGAGCTGTAATATCGGTATTGTTATGTCGGCTATTGTTCTGGAAACAATGGGTTGTACTATCGCGAATTTAGAAAATTTGTCGATGCAGGTTAGAAAATATTTCCGGTCAGTTGAGAATATGTCAATGTGAAGGGTCTCACCTATTCGTTAGGGAATGGGGGTCTCGCCTAAGACATGCTTTTTCGGGTGGCGATCGTATTTTGCCTTTTGACAAACTTTACAGTTTATTACAACTTCATTTGCTAAATGGGTCATTTTTGGAAAATAATAATCCCGAAGGATTTGCTTGATATTCTCCTGTACAGCCCGATGAGCCCTGTTGTGTTCCGTTGTTATAATTTCTGTCTGTTCGTTTTTGTTAGTTACGTCCATTACCATTTTTTTTGCGTGGTGAAATGTCGTTGTCGGGAATGTCTCTACAAGTTTGTGCTGGAGAAACGCCAGAGTGGGAAGATCGCAATGAATTGCGTTTACCACATCTTTCTTTACGACATCGCGGACTCTATCAATTAGCGTTTCCCTATCTGAGAATTGTATAATATGCCTTGTTTTCGTGCCGAGTATTATAAAGGTGCGTGTAGAGTTTGAATTTCCTTCCTCTAGAATGATCTGGTTTCGAAAACAATTTACTGGTTTGTCTGTCGTCTCTATGGTATAAGTCAGTGACATTTCACTATGGATGGTTGCACAATCGGACAGTGCCTCCTCATCAAGTGCGTGAATGGCTTGCCTGGATAGTGCGTCGGCTACTGTATTTTCCTTTCCGGGTTTGTAAAATAGTCGAGCGTTATGTTCATCTACAAAGGATCTCCATCGTTTTATCTTTGCATTGGAGTTTTGGTCGGAAACAGCGAAGGTCAGGGGTTGATGGTCTGTAAAAATGTTTAGATTTTTCGCACCGTATAGGTAATTTCGGAGGGTCCTTAAGGCCCAAACAATGGCTAACAGTTCGCGTTCGTTAGTGGCAAAATTTAATTCTCGGTCCTTTAGTGTTCTAGAGATCATTGTAATTGGCTTACCTCCTTGGGATAAAACTGCGCCTAATCCAAGGGATGACGCGTCTGTAGTGAGGTCAAATGGTTTTTTATAGTCAGGGTAACGTAAAAGAACGTCCTCAGAAGCTAGAATTGTCTTTAATTTTTCAAAGGCCTCGGTTTGTTTTAAGTCGAACTGAACTGGTATTCTCTTAGACCGTCCAGCGCTTATCTTACCATTTTCTCCCTTGAGAATATCAGTTATTGGTTTAGCAATTGCTGAGAAGTCTTTAATGAAACATCGGTAATAACTTGCCAGTCCTAAAAAGGATCGTACATTGAACAGTGTAGTCGGTTTTTCATAATTTTTCAACGCCTCGACTTTATCAGGGCTGGTCGTGATACCACTGCAGGATACCGTAAATCCCAAATATTCGACACTTTCCTTAAAAAAATGTGATTTTTCGCGGGATATCCTCATGTTTGCTTCGAACAGCCTATCCAACACCCATGCGATATGGTCTACATGTTCCTCCATGTTTTCTGAGAAGATAATAACGTCATCAACGTAAACGTAGCAAAATTTCCCAATCTGTTCTCTGAGCACATCATCAATAGCACGTTGAAATATGCTTGGGGCGTTTTTCAAGCCAAAGGGTAATCTGCAAAATTCGTATTTGCCACCTTCTACCGAAAAAGCTGTCTTCTCCCTGTCATTTTCCGCAAGTGAAATCTGATGAAATCCAGATTTTAAGTCGAGAGTGGTAAAGTATTTTGCTTTGCCAAGGTTTGACAGAATAAAGGTCACGTTGGGTATCGGATATTTGTCGTCTATTGTTTTTGAGTTTAATTTTCTAAAGTCGATCACTAAGCGTTTCTTTCTATTACCCTTTTCGTCCGCTCCTTTTTTGTCCACTACCCATACTGGATTGTTATATGGAGATCTGGATGGGCGAATTATACCGTCTTTTAACAATGCCTGTGTTTCATTATTGACAAAATCTGTTACCCCCATTGGGTAAGGGTATAGCCTAGAATAGATCGGAGTATCGTCCTCTGTTCTTATGGTAGCGATTATATTCGTGTTATAGGGGAGAGCTTCGTCTGGTTCTGCAAAGACGCCAGTCCTGGTTCTTAACATGTCTTGGAATGTGTTTATCACGTCGTTGGGTACCCTGATGTCTTCGATTTTTATGAAGTTTACTGTCATACATTTAAGAAATAGTAAATTCTCTGATTCATTATTGATTTTTAGAGTCCTGCTCTTGAAGTCCAATGAAGCGTCAAGTTGTGTTAGTAAGTCAAGCCCTATAATGCCGTCAAATGTGGATAGTGTTGGTAGTATAAAAAATGTGCTTGTCGTGTTGAATATGCTTAATAGACATTTGTGTTCTATCTTGTCTTGTCCATGAATTGATTTTACGTTAAATTTTTTCTCTACAGGGCCCACCTGCTCTAACTCTGGTAGAGGCTTTATATAATTTTTGGAGGCCCCCGTGTCCACTAAAAATTTTACTTTCTTCCCTGCTATCATCCTCTCTATGTATGGTAACAGGGAGTAATTGCTAAAAAATTTAACTCGTCGTCTCGGGTCTCGTATTGCAAATCCTCAAGAGCATCGTTCCCTTCCTGTTGATATTCTTGTTCGTCTAGTAACTGTTCTTCTCCTTGCGACAAATAATTAACTCTTTGATGCTTCGGACCCGTATACCTAGCCGTTCCACTAGATGGTCTCTTAACTACCTGTGCTGTGTATGAATTCTGCGGTTGTGGTGAATGTTGCTTGAAGCGAATGGTTGAGTCAACGTCCATTGGTTGGACTGGGTCTGAATTATTTTGATTTCCGTTTGTGACACGCTTATTAAAGTAGGGGTTTTTGGTTTGAGGGGCTGGTGTCGGAGGTGTATTCCTATCATTTTGTCTTTGGAGGTTTTTCTGGGCTCTATCCTCAGTCATTCTTGAATAGCTATCAGCGAACTGGTATCGTTCGTGATTCTGTTCCACTTCTTGAGCTATAGCCAGAGCTGTAGAAAGGTCTGCCGGCTCCTTAGTGTACAAAATGTCAGACAGTCCCTTCTTTGTCCCTGTGATAAAAACACGTAACGCGTCTTCCCTATACTTTTTGTTAAGCCAAGCTGCTTGTGCTGGATCACACGACATTAATGTTTTGTTCGTTAGTAAAGTCAGTTTCTTTTCCACTTCATCGTAGAATTGCATCACTGTCATACTACCTTGTCGCAGTGTAGACAGTTGGTTTTCAATAATATAAGCCGGTCTCTTGTCTGCGTAGGTCAAGTCGAGTCGGTTTATAATGGCCCTAAAGTTTAAGGGGGTGTCGAAGGAGGCGAGAATGGTGTTTGCCGCTCCCTTCACTTTGTTTCTCATTATTCCTAATGCCTGGTAATACACTGAACTGCCCTCGTAATTTTCATAGATCTTAAAAGCAACATGTGCCGCTTTTCTCCAAGAAACATATGACTCTCCTCTGCCATCAAAGTCTGCTAGGGATTTTATAATATCTAGTGACTCATTGCAGTTAACCCCTGCTACGATTTCGGCATCGTAGAATTTTTCCACCTGAGGAGTGTTAACGGACAAATTCTCTAACTGAGTTTGCAGTTCATTGATCCTGGCCTCGAATCTTGTCTCCTGAATCTGAAGTGCAGTATTTACTGCTCCTTCGATTAATGCTTTTAACTGTTCTGGGGTCAGTGCCATTTTTACTTCACTATTTTTCTCTTCTGGATGCGGCGACCACCTAGACACTAATTCTTCTAACTCGGAATCACTATCACTCATAAAGGGTTTTAAATTAAGACGAAAGTAAATGCACAGCCGATTTTAATATTCTCGCTTTTTTTTTTTTTTAAAACAGATTTTATTTTTTAAAATTTGCCCGGCGCGAACTTGCGAAAATCAATTTGTCTTATTCTTTCTATTTATTTTATTTATGTTGTCTTTCAATGTCAATGGACGTTCTACTTACATGATTTTTATTCAATAGATTTTGGATATTCTTAGGTAACTTATTCTCCAGTCTGGTGGGTGAGCTGGTCTTCCTTTCTTCCTTCAGTTTTGTCTGCTTTATGCCTTTTAGTGATTCAGGTTTGTTTCGTTTTAATTTTATTTAATTTATTTGTTGGCGAGATTTTTTGCTTTGTTTTACTTCACTTTGAGGATGAGATTTTTTTTATATTTTTCACTTTATTTGTTGGTGAGTTTTTGTTTGTTGTTGGTGAGATTTTTTTTGATTTGTTTTACTTTACTTGAGGATGAGATTTTTTTCACTTTATTTGTTGGTGAGATTTTTTACTTTTGGGTTTCGATACCGGTTGGGCGCCAATTATTCCTAAAAGGATACTTATCACTTTTTTCATATATCAAATAAGAAGCAACGCGTGGTATGCGCGAAGGAGTAATACTTTGACACGTTACGGCGATGACCGGTAACTTTATTGATCAAATATAAACTGAACTTATTATATTTTTATAACTAACAATGAAACTTACATTCTGCCCTATACCTGCTTGCCTTGCACCTTTGTGCTCGGTGTCAGGTTTACGTTCCCGTGGGAACGTCTTGTCAGCATTTGCAAGAACATTATCCGATGTTCAGTTGCAAAGCTGACGCTGCACCTTTGTTTTGTGCAATTTGGCTGCCCAATTCTTGGGTCAACGTGTTAACTTATACATTGATTTGGTTTCACTTATTATTTTTTTTTTTTATATATATTGGTTAGTTTGCACATTTATACATTTCATTTGATTTTCTTTGTGTTATATACTGCTTTTGTCGTGGATATATTTTTTCTCTTTTTCTTATTATTTTTTTTTCTCTTTGTTTTTTTTGTCACTTTCCTTTTCCATTTTTACACTGTTTTTCCTACTTACAGTAATACTAATATATAAAGGTGAATCTTCATCCTTGTTTGTTACCGTCTCGGGAGCGTGAGAGGGTTTGGTTTCTATACGTCCTTCGGAAAAGATAGAGCCTTGCCAATTTGAGTTGGTTGTATATATGTATATAATTTTAGTGGGATAAGTTCCTTTTCTTTATTAAATAAATCAACGTCCAGTCTGGTTTATATTCAGAATTCAAGTGAAGTTCTTTTTTATCGTATTTGGTTGAACCCTTTGCTTATTATAAATGAAGCAAGCAAGTCGGCCCTGCCGACATTATGTATACCCTGTACCAACTAGTTATATTAAATAAAATAAAATACCCTCGAAATCGCCATCAATTTCATGCAAAATTCTCTTTAACATGCAGCAACAGCAAACGCATGCTGTCTCGCTCACTCTTGCCAGCCAATGTCGCCTTGGCAATTCAGTGCAAAAGTCATATAGGTATATCTCCGATATTTATTGTCCGATTTGGCGTGGCAAAAATTTGAAAAAAAACTTGATCTGTGTACACTCTAGACGCATGTTCACACCAAGTTTGGTGGCTCTAGCTCTTATAGTCTCCGAGATCTAGGTGTTCATACGGACGGACAGACGGACAGACGGACATGGCTCAATCGACTCGGCTAGTGATGCTGATCAAGAATATATATACTTTATGGGGTCAGAAATGTATATTTCTGCCTGTTACATACATTTTAGCGACTTTAATATACCCTTTTACCCTATGGGTACAGGGTATAAAAATGCTAACGTAAGTAATTAATTTCTCGCCCACGCAGGGGGCTTGTGTCTTAAAAAATGTAAAAGATGCTGATGTTGCGAATTCAACTGAATTCGTTGTCCAGACTGGTCGGTTGCGAAATTTAGTTTTGGTTGCCCAATAGTTGGACATTCCATGAGCGATGGGGTTTCGGAGGGGGTGAGATGTATGCTGTGGTAACTCGCGAACCCTATCAGACAGCATGCAAAAACGAAGTCGCGTGGACAACGGACGACAACTAAAACAATAATTAAAACTAACTACTAGATAGATAACTTAAAATAGTAGTTTTTAGAAAAGATATAGAGAACTCTGATCCGATTACAGAATAAAGGCGGTGGTAGTCGGAACAGAGAACTCGAAAAGGTTCATGCAAAGAATAGTTGGAAGTACAGCGTGTTAAAGATAAAGGGACATAATTTCGGGTTAGTCTACAAGGAACAGATAAATTAGGACAGTCTATTTGTCCATTCAAAAGCTTGTGGATAAACAAAGTACCAAGCATTACTCTACGATTAAGTAAGGAGGGAAGGTTAATCAAAAGAAGTTTTTTAGAATAGGAGGGCAAGTTAACATTTCGATCCCAGTTTAAACCACAAAGAGCAAAAATTAGAAACTGTTTTTGAACAATTCAATTTTTACTTGGTGTGATCTATATTGTGGAGACCAAACACATGATCGATACTCCAAAATGGGGCGGATCAGTGTAATAAAACCTTCTTTATAGGTATGTATATATCCCTATGAAGAGGAATACAAGAGCGATTGACATTATGCCAAAGCTGTTGGAGATTACTGTTTGTGCTCTGATTTTTTAATAGTTTTAGTGTTTTTTATTTCTTCCAATATGATTTCTTTAAATGTTTGTTTTTCAGTGAAATTCAATGCATTTTCTTCTACTTCCTCGTCGGTAAATGATTGTATGTATATTTCTTGATTATTTTTGGATATGTTTGATCTATGAGGATTGTACAATTTGTAGATTCTATGAGAAAGTTTCCTTTTAGTATTTCGCTATTTCATTGCAATTGTATTGAATTAAATTATTTTCTGCGTTACTTATTAATAATGTGCCTTCATTTATTAATCTTGTTTTAAATTCTACGTCTTCTATCATTTTACAGTTGTTCTTAATGATACAGTTAGAGCTTAGTTTCATCTCGTTTATTGTTATTTGTTCTTCGTATGTGTCGGTTTTGTTTTCTATCTTTACGACTCTTTCAGGACTCATGTCGATTCTTTTTTTCTCTGGTTTGTTAGTGGGGTTATCAAAATAACTGTGGTTGTTATAATGTTAGTTGGTATTTTTATTTCTATGATTTTCGTGGGTCATGACTCCCATGCGGACTAGTTTTATTTTATAGAAATCTATGTTGTAGAGTGTAAACTCTTCGTGTTAGCTGACGCTATTGTATCTTAGATGGTGCAAAAGTTTAAATTTTAATAACTGATCGTGATACATTATGTCTGATTTTATCATGTTATTAAATGTTTCTATATTGTTAAGGGTTTTGGTTATTTTTTCTCTGTCATCTAGTATTACTTCTTTTAGTGTGTTAATGGATTTTTGAAGGTCATTGTTTATTTTTACTTGTTCGTTAATATTTTTTATTATATTATGTTCGTTTTCTTGATTATTAAAAAGATGGTTCATAATGGTTTTCCTATCGTCATCTTCCATGAGGCCTGTGAGCCATTTCTGAGTTTTTCCTATTGCGTTGATAAGACCGCGTTTTTGTCTTATTAATGGGTTTGGGGTTATTGATTTTATTTTAATTTTTATGGTTTCTATTTTTTATTCTATTCTATGGCTATTTTGCTTAACTAGAATTTTCGTATTGTTATCAATTATTTCAGCTAATTCTAATATTTCTCATGGATTTATTACGTGTAAAATTATTTTAAATTCGTTGACCAATTCCACTGTGCTCTCCCCTAGCGAAACGAATCCGGTTTCAGCCCGGTTTGGGGTTATGTTGATCATTGCTGTTGACAGCGTTGGCAACAGGCACATGATGAAGATGGTCATTATTATCTGAAAATTTTGTAGGTCTTTTAATGTTTAAGATTAAACACGGTAAATGTTAAAACGACATAAAATATATACAATTAAATGAATAAATAAATTAAAGTATAATTCGAATCCTGCCTAGCGTACGTGACGTGAATATAGTTATGTTTTAGCCGATGCATTCAGCTAGGCATTTAACGATCATCGCAGGCTTGGAATATAAATAGATCTAACACCAACACATCCGGGTTTCCGGAATTAATGCATGCATTTATAATTAAATTTCCACCACCAAATATGTGACCCTTAGAATCTAAGACTAGACCTTTCCTAACAAATATTTTAGAAAATAAAAGTCAGTTCAGATTGTGAATTCAACAAATGAAGATCGGGTTATTATTTCTTCTCCTCGGAAGCCCTATTCATTTAATATTTGCTTTATGGATGTTTTGTAAATTTGCTTTCCTGAATTCGGGTTCTTCTTCCTTGAGTCTTAGGTTTTTATAATTTTTTATAAATCCCTCTGTTCTGTTTTCTATGTAAGTTTCCCTACTATGGTTTAATTTTGTTATTTTCTCAATTTTTTGTTCCGACATTCTGTCGTACAATTTCTGGTGATCTACTTTGTGGTTTTGTACTTCGAACGGTGTGAATTTCGTGGTGGTGTGATATGTGTTGTTGTAAAAGTATATAGCTTTAGCCATTTGTTCTATTATGGGTCTTTTCTCCTCTATTTTAAGTGTGCGAATTTTGTCTGTCAGTGTGTGGTTAAGTCTTTCGACATCGCTATTACCAGTGTGACTATTTGGTTTAGTTTCTTTTCTAAAATTCTCTGACGTTTAAACTTTAAACTATTAAATTCGTTGTCGAAAACAAACTTTTAGACTTTGCCTTTTATCGACAAGAATTGTTGGATATGCTCCATAATTGTGGTGATATTTCTGTCAGTTAGTGGCAAGCAAGTGGCGTGTTTCGAGAATTTTTCGATGCATATTGTAAAGGATTGTTTTGAATTTACATATGTGTCTATGTGTACTATTTCGTTGCAAGTTCTTGGTGTTTCTGTTAGATAAAAATTGTTTTTAATGGGTTTTCTATCGCGTTTCCCACCACTGCAAACGTCGCAATTATTTATTATTCTGTGGATATGGGTCTTAAGGTTGGGGTGGTAAATTTCGAGTTTAAGTTTATCGTAAGTAGCAACTATCCCGCAATGACCGCTCTCGTTTTTATGAAATAAAGCTATTGGGGTGTGCAATTCGTCTTCCGACTCGATATCCCTAGCGAACCTGGTGTATTTTACAAATTTTACTTTTGGGTTGGAAGTATATTCTTTTGCCAATATTTTTTGGAATTGGTAAAACTCATGGTCACTTAGGTGTGAGAAGACTCCTATTTTTCCTGTTGTTAATTCCCGTCGGAGGGTGTTTATTGCTTGGTTGTTTTCTAGGTCATCTTTGCTAATGTAAATTCTTTTTTTGCCAAATATTCTTATGATGGTTTCTGGTTTCCTTTCCGCAAAAATTATTTGTACTTTAAATCTGTTACCGTCTGTTTCTAAGATAGACATATCAAAGCCCTGATCCTCTTCTTTAGAGTGAATCGTTTGAACGGCTAGGGACCTGTTGTCTTCTTCATCGGTTGATTCAACCTCCATTAGGTTTATTTCGTCTTCCCTGATCCTACTTAAAAAATCAGCAATGTTATTATTTTTCCCTTTTATGTATTCTATGTGGAAGTTGTACTCCCCCAGGCTAATGAGCCATCTTTGTAATCTTGGGCTTATGTCTTGCCCGTATATTTAGCCATCAGCCATTTTAATGGTTGGTGATCACTTTCGAGGTTGAATTCTCTACCATAAACATATGGTCGAATTTATTTCACGGCCCAAACTATGGCTAGGAGCTCCTTCTCTGTAGTTGAATAGTTACCTTCGTGCTGATTTAGCGTTCGGGATGCATATGCGACTGGGTGGCCCTCTTGAGAGAGCACTGCTCCTACCGCGAAATTACTGGCGTCCGTAGTGACAGTGAATTTTTTAGAAAAATTTGGGTATCGTAGGACTGGGCTATTTGTAACTAATGTTTTCAGTTTTTCGAATGCTGCTATATAGCTTGGGTCTTCGGTGTTGATCGTCTGGTTTTTCTTCAGATATCTTGATATAGGGAACGTTACTTTTGCATAATCCCTAACGAATTTTCTGTAAAACCCTGTCATCCCCAGGAATGATTTAATCTGCTTTGTAGTTCTGGGTAATTTTAAATTCTGAATAATATTTACTTTATCTGGATTCGGCTTGATACCGTGAGTGGTCAGGATGTGACCGAGGAATTGCGTTTCTTTCTTAAGAAATTCGCACTTCTCTACTTGAATTTTCAAATTCGCTTCTTTTAAAGTTTTGAATATTTTTCTTAAAGTGGTCATATGTTCTTGAAGGGATGTGCTGAAAATTAATATGTCATCCATGTAGACGACACAATTGTTACCGATATAGTCCTTCAAGACTTCATTCATGAGTCTCTGGAATGTTGATGGAGCATTCTTGAGGCCGAACGGCATTCTAATAAACTCATAGTGGCCTGATGGTGTAGAAAATGCCGTCTTTGGCCTGTCTTCTTCCTTAATAAGAATTTGGTGAAAACCTTTTGCTAAATCAAGGGTTGTAAAATACTGGGATCTACCCAACTTATCTAGCAAGGAGTTCAAATTGGGAATTGGGAATCTGTCATCGACCGTGAATTCATTCAATTTGCGGTAATCTATAACGATTCTGAACTTCTTTAACCCTGAATTATCAATTTTTTTCTCGACAATCCATAAGGGGCTGTTATAGGGTGAGTTACTTTCTTTTACTATATTCTGCTCAAGCATTTCTTTTATCTGTCTATTTATTTCCTGTTCGTGGATTTGGGGATATCTATATATTCTTGAATGTAAAGGTCTATCCACTGTAGTAATGATTTCGTGGGAAATCTTATTTGTCGCTGACAAAACGTCCCCCTCTCGAAAAAATAAATCATCAGATTCTGCAAGTAAAGCTTCGACGGTTCGGCGTTCTTCGTCGTTTAAATGTGCTAAGTTGAAATGATCTCGTATATGGTCTTTGTTTATGGGTTGCAGAACACAGACGTTGTGCATTGATTCTGGATATTCGTAATCCAAAAAATAAAATTTCTTGTCGAGTAACTCTACGTATCGTTCAGTATTATTGATTTGAGCATTAAAGGCTTTTAGGAAGTTTTGGCCTATTATTGCTGAGAAATTTTTGTTTGGGAAATCTATGAGTTTCCACTGTAGTGTTCCTAAGAAGGGTAACTCTTTTGGAAATGGCGTAGTTACGGCGTATTTTACAGTATTAACGCCGTTAAGGGTTTTATAAGAACATGGTTTGGTGAGTTCAATTTTGGGGTACTGGTGTTCGAGAATTCTTGATTTTAGGATGCTTGTCGTTGCACCAGTGTCGACTAAGCATTTAATTTTCTCCTTTCCTATTGTCCATATTATTATGGGTAAAATTGCTCTAGGCAGGGTATCAAAAAATTTACTCCTTCCTCTTCTTCCTCTGTCTGGTTCTCCTCTAAAGTTCCGATCTACATAGTTATGGGATCGTTCCTTTGGGTATCACCACTCATATGGGACATTCTTGTCTGTCTTGAGTCGTTGCCCTTGCCATTATAATTGGGTTTATAATTTTGATTTTGGCTAGGTTGTGGCCTGTTATACGATTGTTGATTTGTTGGATCGCTCTTAGGTGGGTTAGCGTTATGATTGGGGTTTGATCGATTATTCAGATTTTGTTTGGCATTGTAATTATTATTATTATTATTATTAGGGGACTGGTTGTATTGGCTTGGCTTGTTGTGGGTGGTGACAGTGTTAGTGTTATTTTGTTTATTGTAAGTGTTGTTGGATGTTTTTCTGTATCTTTGTGTTATGGCTCTGGGATCATCCAGTGCTTTAATGTTTGAATATTTTGTTTGTAAAGCATGCATAGATATGCCCTGATCGACATGAATTCTGAATGGAGTGTCTATTTTATTTATTAATATATTCAGCAAATCTCTATCTACTTTATCGTTTTCATATATTGATGGCTTAAGCTCATCAAACATATATATTTTATTTATTTTGCATTTAGCTTTTTCAAATTCTTGGAACAACTCTCTTAAATTACTCACTTTGATGAATCTGCATCTGTCGAACACATCCTCGTAAGTCGTCCGGGGCCGCATTTGTTCCATCAGCTTAGCCTTCATTTGCTGCCAGCTCGGCTCCATCCCCAGTTGTCTAATGTAGTTCGCTGCTGCTCCTGAGACCTTTTCGTTGGCAATAATGCTGGTGCCGAATTGAATCAGTAATTCATTCCCTTGGCATAACGCCATAAGGAATTCAACTGATTTTATGAAGGCCAATACGTCATGTTGGTCATCTAGTTGACGTAATTGGCGAAACTGTTGAATGACATCTTTATTTGACAACCATTGGGTTGATTGTTGTTGTTGTTGTTTTTGATACTGCTGCTGCTGCTGTTCGAATTGTTGTTGTTGCTGCCGCTGTTGTTCGTACTGCTGTTGTTGTTGTCGCAGTGCATTTAAAGCTGCTTCCTGTTGAATTATAACTTCTCGTAGGTTTCGAAGTTCTTCCTCCATCGTTGTAACTTCAATTTTCAATTTAATATGGATAATTCGGATATTTTGGTTACACAAAATTGTTGTTTGTGTGTGTTTCACTTTTATTTAATCAGTTTAACTTTGGTTAAAATTATTAATTCACAATTTGCTTGTTGTTTATTTTGTTGTGTTTTGTGTATGTATCACTTTTATTAATTCAGATTAACTTTGGTTAAAATTATTAACTCGCGATATTACTTTTATTAATACAGATTAACTTTGGTTAATCCGGAACGTTTTGTTCGAGTTCGACTGCGCCAATTATGGTATTTTATTTTACACCCTCTAATATCTTTGGATATTAAGATTTTTTGTTTCACTGAAAATAGAACTTTAGTACTCAAATAAAGACAACTTTTGAATATCTTCAGATATTATAATATTTTGTTTTATTGAAAAATAGTATTTTTGGAGTGAGAACTTCAGTTCTCTTTTGAATGAATCTTAAGACTGAATTATATTTTTTATTTGGCATATGCAAATGCCTATTTTGTTTTTAGTATTTTTTGTTTATGTAAGCAGCATATGCAAATGCTTGTTTTTGCTTTTCGTTATTTATGTTTATTTAAGCATTTGCAACGGAAGCGACGGCGACGCTTACGTTGCTCATACTTTTGTAACCTGATCTCTGTTTTAATACATCTGCATGATTATGCTGATCTCATCATTATTAGCATTCCCATGCACAAGCATTCTTGGTTGTGTAACTCGCGAGCCGCCTTTTGCTATACCCTCCTATGCCGGTTGAGGGAGGCTCCCATTATCCCTTTGAGCCCACTGGGGGCCTACTCCACACCCTCCCTTCGGAAGGTACCGTCGGCGGAAAACACAATCGATGGCCTAGACTCGCGTCGGTACACTTTAAATGTGACTAAATTGTGCTTTATATTTTAATTCATTCGCTCTTTTTTTTTTCCTTTGAGTAGCCCGTTACCATGCCCTCCTATGCTGGTTGGGGGAGGCTCCCGCTATCCCTTTTAGCCCGCTGGGGGCCTACTGGGGTAGGAGTAACTCCACATCCTCCAACTGGAGGATACCGTCGGCGGAAGACACAGTTAACGGCCAATACTCACTTGCACTGCACATTTTTGCACTCGTATATTTTTCTCAATTTTTTATTATTAAATTTTGTATTGCTTTTGCGTTTTTCGATATATTTTTTTTGCAACTTTTTTTCCTTTTTTTTTTTGTTTTGCTTGCTTTTTGCATTGTAATATTACTTTTACTTTTCTTTTTGCACTTCACTTTTTCCCTTGATTATACAACAAATTTATTTAAATTTTTCTAAGGTTAAACTTAAATTTAACATTTAATAGCTTTTACTAGTTTTGTAGTTTCTGTGTTTTTAATTTTTCACAGTGTGGCGATATTCTTTTTGTTTTCGTTTAATGTGTTTTCATCTTAATTATTTTTTTTATTTCACACTTTTATTTTCATTTTTCACAGTGTGGTGTTATTCTTTTTTGGTTTCGTTTAATGTTTTTACATCTTAATTATTTTTTTTATTTCACACTAGTTGTCACTTTTCTTCTTTTCTCTTTTTTTTTTACATCACCGCCTCCGGCCACGGGTGCACAACAAGGAGCCGCCTTGCAAAGCCGTGGCAGGAGGCGGTCCCTGCTCGGGCGCCAGTTAAGTTCGTGGGTTCACTCTCGCTTTTACTTACGCTCGTATACTGAAACGTACCATGCGAATAATAAAGAAACGATTAATTCCATTTGTCAATTGCTTTGATTGCCGGTTTATTAATTGATTAAGTAATTTCTTAGGTGTACAAAATGTTCAAAGGTTCGCTGGATGATTCCACGTCTGCTCTCTGGCTCCCGTCTCGATGAACTGCCCTTAGCTCGCCCGCCTGGGAGAGCGCTAACCGCCGCTGTATGTGCCATCCCGCTGACCTTGCAATTTCCCTTCTTGCCCGATGGTTCTGGGCATTCAGCATTCCCACGCGCATCCGGTGGTAATGCTGACGCTTGAGTTTTAGCCGCTGCTGCCGCTGTTGCCGCTGCTGCCGAAACGCTTAGGCGGCAATAATGTTGTTATTTGTGTGTTTAGCAACAATTGTTGCAAGTATCGCGTTACACACAGGGGGTGGGGGAATTACGTGGCCCAAGAGTGGAGCCACTTGTAGAGTGCGTGACATTAACTCCTCCCCTTTTCCGAGATCTGCGTCCCGCAGATCAGAGAGTTGCAACCGCTTCTGGTTGCTCGTGGAGTGTCGATGCAACGATCCGCGTGAGTGAAGGTAATCCCTTGGATGATGTTAGTCTTTTCCATCCCAGGTAGAGTAATAGAAGCGTGACTAATCCAATGATGGCCTCACCAAGCACAGTGATTTGTAATCCCTTCGACACTTTGTACAGTTGCCTTATGTTTTGCAGAGAAAAATCGTGGACATATTCCAGGGACGGTGTGTAGCTGATGGCAGTGATGTTGGTGAGCGCTGCAGGCATCACATTCAAATACGACATCGACCGACTTGTGTATGTGCGGCCTTTGATGGTTATCGTCTCGTTTTCAAACTGGACAATAAATGTGCCGTCTAGGTGTCTTTGCTCTGTGTCGGTGTACACGGTTCCATTGAAGCATATCAAGATTACTGTGCCCTCGTCCGCCAAGGTGATGGACTCCTGGTTGCTCCTTAAGTAATCGCACTGTGCGTTGCCCCCTTTCATCAAACGGGGTATAGAATCGGACTCTTTTAACTTGCGCAGGTCGGTTTCTTGGCAAACTGTAGTATTGCCGATTGATAAGCATTTACCTACTACAGCATAAGTCTCGTCGCTGGCGATGGCTACGGTGTTATAGTCCAAGATGACCTGTTTGCCCATGAGGACCGTTGGGTACAAGTGTACCAGGTTATACTTCTTATCCAGTACCTTAGGGATTGCTAAGACGTAGAGTAACATGGTTCCATTTGTTAGGATCGTAGGTCGGGAAAATTCGATGTCCTCTACCGCGTTTTGGTATGGCAGTCCGCTGACTTCGTTTAGAATGTTATCCACCTCCTGGTGATCCAGCAGATTCGTGTTTACAATTCCCTTTCTTGCTAGTTGACAGGCCCTTGTTATCTCGTGGACTTGTTGGAATATAATCATGGCTCGTTGTAAAATTGAGGTGGCCGCGTGAACGTCTCCGTCAATCGAATTCACTCTCCCAATTAGGGAGTTAAGTCTCTGAAGGGTTTCCTGCGCTGTGTAGAATAGATTTTCGTTTATTCTAATCTGCTGGTCGTTGTTGGTTTTGAGACCATCCTGTTCCCTCAAGACGGCACTCCAGTCTGCCGCGCCCGGGGATCCAGCTAGCCACTTCCATGCCGATCCAAGCCAATTAATAGATCTGGGTTGGCGAAGGGGTGAGAAAGTCAATCTCCGGATTTCTTCATTCGTTGCATTCAGGTAGTGTTGGGTCAGCAAGAATGTCCTTTGGTCAGCGAGGGAGGCAGCGTCGTCTCTTATGGTGTCAATTATGGGCTGGATATTCTGTAGGTTAATGACATGGGCGAGCTTAAAGATTCAATCGGGGACTTGTACTCGTAAAAATGGGCGGCTTCTGCCCATTGAATCATAGCGAACCTTTGTTTTGATTAACATACGTAAGATTAATATTTCTTAATAAGTAAAAAAAAATTTATAAAAAGTTCAATGAAATTTCTTATGATGTAAAAAAAATTTTAAGGCTAGGGGTTCATGAAGAGTGCCAGTGTCACTTAAATAAGTTATGATAAAGTACTTTTTCATCTTAATTTTCCATGTAATAATTTTTTGTTTTTTTTTTTTTTTGTTCCTACTCAGATGCGATTTATTAACTACTCAGGTCAGTGTAAGCACGAAATAAAAAAAAAAATTTTAATACGTTCAGATTTTATTTGTTAAGTCAGTTAAGTTTGTTAACGCAATTAGTTCTTTTCTCTTTTTTTTTTACAATTTTAGGCTTAATTTCTATTTTCTGGAAATTTTGTAAACAGTAAGTTCGGTAGATGCGACAGAATTTTGGTGAGATTAACTTTTCTATTATTTATTTTTTTTTTTTTTTTAAAGGCTAGATTTTATTTGTTAAGTTTTTTACCACAATTAGTTCTTTTCCTTTTTTTTTCAAAACGATTTTAAGCTTAAAATGTATTTTGTGGAAATTTAGTAAACAGAAAGTTTAGTAGGGACTGCAAAATTTTGGTGGTATTAACTTTTCAACTTTTTTATTGATCAAAAGGCTCTTTACGGTAAATTAGATGCTTAAATTTAATGGCACTCTTCACTCACTCTTCACACTCGGTGTATGCTGGTACTGCAGTGTGGGGTCAATTGAGTTAAAGTTGTGTAAAAGCACTAAGGATAAAATAAAAGCGGATTAGTGGATTTGTAATGTAAATTATTTAATTTTTAACATTTTTGCATTTGATGTCGTTTTTTTGTGTTGCCTTATCTTTTTTATTTTTTTTTTTTTGAATTTGTTGAATTAGGAAAAAAGTCATGCAAACATTTTTTATTAATTTTTATCGAATTAAGGAAAAATTATTGCAAACGAAATAATGCAAACGAAGGGGACGCGCTTTGAGGGAGCCTTCCATTATCCCTTTTAGCCCGCTGGGGGCCTACTGAGGTGGGAGTAACTCCACACCCTCCCTTCGGAGGGTACCGTCGGCGGAAGACACAATCGATGGCCTAGACTCGCGTCGGTACACTTTAAATTATGCTCTCCTATGCTGGTTGAGGGAGTGACTCCACATCCTCCAACTGGAGGATACCGTCGGCGGAAGACACAGTTAACGGCCAATACTCACTTGCACTGCACATTTTTGCACTCGTATATTTTTTTCTCAATTTTTTTATTATTAATTTTTTGTATTGCTTTTTGCATTTTTGCATTTTTCTTTTGTTTTTGATATATTTTTTTCCAGCAACTTTTTTTTCGCTTGCTTTTTGCATTGTAATTTTACTTTTAAATTTTCTTGAACTTTGTTACGATTTCTTTTTGCACTTCACCTTTTCCCTTGATTTTTCAACAAATTTATTTAAGTTTTTCCAAGACTAAACTTAAATTTAACATTTCAAATTTTTCCAGACAGCTGTTTGTCGTTTTGGTTTTATAGTTTCTGTGTTATTGTTTTTCATTTTTATACCCTGTACCCATAGGGTAAAAGGGTATATTAAAGTCGCTAAAATGTATGTAACAGGCAGAAATATACATTTCTGACCCCATAAAGTATATATATTCTTGATCAGCATCACTAGCCGAGTCGATTGAGACATGTCCGTCTGTCCGTCCGTCTGTCCGTCTGTCCGTCCGTCTGTCCGTCTGTCCGTCTGTCCGTCCGTCTGTCCGTCTGTATGAACACCTAGATCTCGGAGACTATAAAAGCTAGAGCCACCAAATTTGGTGTGAACATCCGTCTATTGCATAGACAGATCAAGTTTGTTTCAAATTTTTGCCACGCCCACTTCCGCCCCCGCAAATCGAGAAAACGTATTACTAGAGCTGTATTAAAGATATCGTATTCTTACTTGGCACACCTAATTATATACCAAAACTGCTCCACCTGACCAAATTTTGTTCAAATCGGACAATATATATCGGAGATATACCTATATGAGTTTTGCACTGAATTGCCAAGGCGACATTGGCTGGCAAGAGTGAGCGAGACAGCATGCGTTCGCTGTTGCTGCATGTTAAAGAAAATTTTGCATAAAATTGATGGCGATTTCGAGGATATTCTATTTTAGTTAATATAACTAGTTGGTACAGGGTATACTCAATGTCGGCAGGGACGACTTGCTTGCTTCATTTTGTTTTCGTTTATCATTTTTACAGCTTAATTATTTTTTTGTTTCACTCGAGTTGTCACTTTTCATGGTTTTTGCTAATTTGTGAGTTCTTGTTTTTCATTTTACACAGTGGCATTATTCTTTTTGTTTTCGTTTATCATTTTTACAGCTTAATTATTTTTTTGTTTCACTCGAGTTGTCACTTTTCTCCTTTTTTTTTTTTTTACTTATTTGCATCACCGCCTCCGGCCACGGGTGCGCAACAAGGAGCCGCCTTGCGAAACCGTGGCAGGAGACGGTCCCTGATCGGGCGCCAGTTAAGTTTGTGGGTTCACCTTAGTGTTTACTTACGCTCGTATACTGTAACGTACCATGCGAATAATAAGAAGGTGATTAATTCCATTTAGAAATTCAATTAATGTGTTGGTTTATTAATTGATTAAGAACTTATAATAAAAAGGTGTACAAATATTTAAAGGCTCGCTAGTTCATTCAACGTCTACTCCGTGGCTCCCGTCTTGCTGGACTGACTTTAGCTCGCCCGCCTGGGAGAGCGCTAACCGCCGCTGTATGTGCCATCCCGCTGACCTTGCAGTTTCCCTTCTTGCCCGAGGGTTCTGGGCATTCAGCATTCCCACGCGCATCCGGTGGTAATGCTGACGCTTGAGTTTCGGCCGCGGCTGCCGCTGCTGCGATTGATGCCACGGAAACATTTTTTACATTGCATTGCTGTCACATACATACATATGTATGTATGTATATATGTATATTCTGTATATACCCACAAAACGTGCTTGGCTTACCAGCGGCAACATCAGCGATTGACGTCACTCAAACATTTCCACTTGCACATATTGTAGTTTAAAATTTTCTTTTGATGCTTTTTTTTCTTTTTCTTTTATACACTCTTTTTATTTTATTACATTTTCTCCTTTTTTTTCACTTTTCTAGACAACATTCTTCTTGAACTACACGATGCGAAACTAGACATAATTTCTTACGCTATTAGTAGTATATAAATTCTGCTCACCGTTCCACGGTTCGTTGTAGTCGGCTGCGCCAGTTATGATACTCCTGGATACCTATAAGCTTCTTCCAATTTTCAGTTGAATGAATAAAAGTTTGATTTTTATGTTCTTTAATAAACTTTGTGTTTTTATATAAAATAATATGTTCTGCTCTGGATCTCCGTCTTTATTCTGTGGTTCTCAGCAAGAGACTGACTCCGTCGGTCCTCGCATTCTTTCCGTTGACTTCTTCGGTTAACGGTTTTTCTGCCTTGTCAGCTTTTGACCGGATGCTTGCAACATTGTTAAGCGGATGGTCACAGCTGACGCTGAATGTGGGCAGAAATGTCAACGGCCGCTTCGTGCTAATCAAGCACGAGGCGGCTTTGGTGGGGGAGTGGGGGCGGAGCAAGAATGTTGGGTAACTCATGCGTGTCAATTTGGAGCTAGAATTTACCATGGAAAACAAGTATGTTAACGGTCTGTGGTCTGTTTTTAATACCCTTGTAGAGGGTATTATAAAATTGGTCAGATGTTTGTAACTCTTAGAAATATACATTTCCGATCCCATAAAGTATATATATTCTTAAATTTTAAGCTACATGATTGAAACATGAAAATTTAAGTTCCGTAATCGATCATCCAGACCAAGTTTAAAAATTAGTCGGATCGGATAATTATTACCGGCGTTATTAACTAAAACGTGGAGGTACATACATACATACATCGAGTAAAATAAGCAATTTTCTATGGCAGCAAAGAAACAAATACAAATTCCAAGAAATCACGCACACACATACATACATACATATGCAAAAGTTCATCACCACGCGGTGTGTGAGAGAGACAGAAACATTTGCGTTGTGTTGTTGCACAGAACAAAATAGAAAGAGCGAGATGCCATGCGTTTGCTGTATATGTCGAATTAGGTTAAGCGGCTACATGGGTTTCATCGAGCAAAAAATGGCCTTTTTCCAACAATTTTTTTTCAATATAAATAATGAAAAAAAGAAGCCTCCGCGTTGGCAGAAGAATTTCTTACCGGATCATCTAAAGTAAAAAAAAAAAAAATCATATTTTAGTTAAGACCATAAACTAGTAAAAAAAAAAGAAGGAAAAAAAAATGAAAATTGGATTTTTGGCAGTCCTTTTTATAAAAAAATGCAATTTTTAAGGAAAATTTCACTATATTTTTTTTTTTTTAAATAGTTGCAAATGAAAAAAAAAAAAATCCTTCGTTCAATTCCTTAAAAATCGTATCTCAAAGACCTGTGCAAAATTTCATCAAAATCGGTTGGTTAGTTCTTGAGAAATATTGCCAACCGACTTTGAAAACACAGTTTTGAGAAAAACGCGTTTAAAGTTTTGAGCGCGGTGCGATTAGCCTTGAGCACTCGACTTCTAAAGGCTGTATCTCCGAGACTATTGCTCGGATCGATTTGAAATTTTTACACAATATTCTAGACATATTGAAAAATTTAATAGGACAAAAAAAAATTCGATTTTTTGAAACCGTGAAACCCATGTAACCCCTTAAGTATGTTAAGTGGGGTTGGTGGCGTAGTATGTAGAGGTGATCGCTCGATGTTTGGTGGTTCGATTCTCGGTGAAGACGTAAACATTTTAGGAAGTGTTTTTTCTTCTTTTTTGATGTTTCGATTTTGTTAAACATTAATACGAATAATTTTAAAATTTTTGTTTTTAAATTAAATAATAAAACAATGAAGCTGCAAGGGTATACAAACTTCGGCAAAGCCGAAGTTAGGTTCTTTGATATTTTTTTCTGATTTGACGGTAGTCAATAACTAATCGCCATTTCTTGTCTTGCGAGTCTGGTAATGATTTTTTTGAAACAAGTAGCAGAGGGCTATTATATTCAGACACAGACGGTTCAACTATATCGTTGACTATTAGTTTTCCAACCTGCTTTTGAATTTCTTCCATTTGACTATGCGGGCTCCGGTAGTTTTTGATATATACCGGTTCTTCGTCCTTTAATCTCAATTTTTGTTTGTAAAAATTATTTGTTGTGATTGATTCGGTCTCAAGTCCGAATACATCACTATATTTGGTGCATAATTTTGTTAATTGATCTTTAAATTGGAGTTGTAAATTTTTAGTTAGCTGGGACATTACAATATTTTCCCTAGCATTAGGAGTGGTTGGAACTACATCATAGTTCGAAAATGGTTCTGACTTTAAAGTGTTTATCTTTATTATCTTGTCAGAATTGGTTGCATATAGCAAACGGACAACTGTATTTCCATTTGTTGCTAAGGTATTTGCAACGAAAATACCTGGTTGAATTTCCTGATTGGGAATCAACACAACATCTTCACTCAAGGTGAGATTAATTTGTCGGACTGCTTGGTATCTTTTGGAACATAAATAGGAAATTTTAAATTATCTGGTCTTGATATCAACCAGTCTTCAGACGCTTTGCAGTCGATTTGGCAGTTGAATTTTTGATGAAGTCAATGCCGATTATACCATCACTTGGTATTGAAAAATAAGACTGTACAATATAAAAATTGTGTGGAATTATGTATTTTTTAGTCTAAAGCTCTAAAGATGCTAGGCCTTTGGATTTTATTGCTCCTTTACCAATGCCTTGAATGTTAATTTTGTGATTCGTGTCGATGTCATTTAAAACATCTGAATCTTTTTTGAGAATTGAAATGTCTGTACCAGTGTCGATTAAAAATGTTAATTCAATTTTTGTTTCGACATGAGAAAATGAAACAAATATATTGAGATTAAAATTAATTGTATGCACATGTTTTGTGCTTACTCTTCCGTATCTAAAGGGTTTTGGGTGTTTCCCGAATCATTGTGGGATACGCGAATATTTATACTAGGTATGTTTCTTCTAGCATTATTACTGTTTCCGCTGTTGTTTCTCTATATTGGGACTGTCCCCTGTTATTTGATTGGTAATTGTTATTTTGGTAATTACCATTGCCGCGGTTATAGTTGGCATTGTAGTTACCCTGGCTATTGCCTCTACCACGATGGTGGTTAGGATAATACTATTATTTCAATTATTTCTCCCACACTGGTACAATATTGTACTGGGACTTCCAGTCGTTTCGGTGATGCAACGGATATATTTACCCATATCATCATTAAAATGACTAAAATGACCAACTTCCAATATGGTACTAACTCGGTCGTGCTGGCATTGGTTGATCAGTGCCTGCAGAGCATCTTTTTCAGCGAATTCCCCAGCGTTATCAAGTTACTTTCGCAAATTTTCAAGCTCCATTGCATACTCTGATGCTGTTTTAACCTTTTGTTGGGCATTCATAAGTTTGGCTTTTAGGACGTCAGTCGTTTCGCCTCTTACGTTATGATTCAATTTGTTTATTTTGCCTGTGATTGTAGTCTCATTTTGTACTTTATGCACGATAGAGCCAGTAATTTTGGACTTTATAACCTCAACGGCCAAATCCTCCGGGTCTCCTTTAGTTCGTGCGACGATTTTTAATGCCGTAACGAAGCGATTGAGTGAGATCTTTTGACCGTCAAACTCAGGGACCGAAGATGAAACTTGTCTTACCTATCGGCAGCTATATTTTCTGCCATTGTAAAATTAAAATTTTCGTGACTAAGCAAGGTGTCTTTGTTCAGAACTATAGTTGTATCTAGGTCAGATACTTTAGCGAACTTAATATTATGTTTTCCTAACGCCGAGACAGATTTGTCTCTACACTCGGTATAGAATGCTTTGGCGGCACACTTATGACCTTCTGTGAGGGAATCAAAATGTTTTTTTTAATAGCAAACGGATTTGCTGAAGTGTTGTCTGAATTATTGAGACGTGTTTGTCAAGGGTATTTGGACTAATTGTCCTATCTTGACTGATACACTTGATTGATTTGAGAAGTTCCTCTTTCAGAATTCTGGCTTGTGCAACTATCACTTGCCTGTCGGTCATTCTTTAAATATGAAGCAAAGAGGTTTTTAACGATGCAGGCGCACCTGTAGCATTTTTGCCGTACGCAAAATTGGGTTATCTTCAGCCACTTCTTTGACTGTGACGTATGGCAACGTGTTTAATACTACCTTTTTTTCTGTTTTTGAACAATGGTGTAGTGGGCTTACATTGAGCCCGAAAATATCCATATATTCGTACTCGAATTCATATATAGAATGACGTTTAATCACTGATGTACTTTCATCAAATTAATGTAAACTAAGTTTTAAGTAAAAAGTAAATTTTATTTATGACCGTATAGTCGCTTGGTTACTTAAGAACTAAAAGTACAAAGTTTAGTCTCGCATTTTGAGACTCTAAATATTAAAGTATATAAGAGTGTTAATATATAAGTGCAATATGATCTGAGCAGGGAATGCTTATGGAATGGGCAACTGTCGCTAACGGATGTTTACATAATGTGCAGCTGCTTTGTTCTTAGAAATGCTTGATCAGCAATTCGTGGGTCTTGGATACAAGTTGTAGATAGGTTTGGCGTTTGAAGTTAATTCTATAACGTCACTCTTCCCTTCTTTATTTTCGAGTGCGTCCTCGTGCTCTTTAACTTTATTATTGTTTTTTACTTGAAAAAATTGGTTTCTAAAATAAAATTGTTATCAGAAAAATGATTACGGTTAGTATTGAATATGTAATTATTTTAAATTGATTGCTTTCTTGTTGTCCAAACCAGATTGCATTTTTCGTTTCAAAGTTTAATAATAAAGTAATTTTGCTTATATTATTTTCCAAGAATAGTGGGTATGTATAGTCTGAAAATGAATTTGATATAGATAATTGGTTTATTTCTAATGTACAAATTATAAATTTTGATGATTTGATTGCCTTTAATTTTTGGTTTATTATTTGGTTTTCACAATCTTGGTTTATTTTGGCTTTGCTTAAATTATAGGTAATTATGATATTTAGTTGGACATAATATTCGAATTGCTCACTTCCTGCCTTAATGTAAAAACAATTAGTTGGAAAATTTTTTATTATGCCTGTGATACATTGTTCTGTTATAATTCTTTTATCGGTGTTAAAAATGATATCCCGAACTTGATAGAATTCATCTTCTAAGTCATTTTAGGGCCAATTTTTATTTTGGTCGGGGTATCTCATGATTTTAAATTTTGGGTATGAATTAATTTCTTTTGGAATGTGGAAATATGTAAATTTATTTTGTATTTTTATTTAACCAGGCTGATGTTTTTATGTTTAGTAATATTCTAGCGTCAATGTTTTTTAGCTCATCATAACTCAAAAGTTTCGGACTAAACATACCTAGTCGGGGTAATTGCAATGCAAGTTTAATGTTTTCGACGTATGTGGTGAGGTATTGAATATTATTATTAAGTTCTGAAACTTCCGTGTTAAAATAAGTTCGGTTTATGATTTCATTCAGTTTTCCAATTACGTGATTTAATTCTTTTATTTTTATTATTTCGGTACTCAATATGTGATTTGATTCTAATTCTACCTTTTCATTTTCATTTTCTTTCGCACTGTGGCAAGTGGCCATGGTGAATGTGTCTAAGACATTTACTTCTTTAATTTTAATGCGAGTAGGTGCATCTGCCGCAATGTTTTCTTTGCCCGATATATGTTTTATATCGAAATCATATTCGTTTAATTTTATTTTATATCGCTGTAACTTCATATTTGGTTCTTTTAAATTATGAAGCCACTGCAATGGTTTGTGGTCACTATTTGTTTTAAAATATCTACCGTAGAGATAGGGGCGGAAGTATTTGGTAGCCCATACGATGCTAATAATTCTTTTTCAATGGTCGAATAGTTGACTTCGTGATCATTCAAAGTACGACTTGCGAAGCATATTGGTTTACCAATCTGCGAAAGCACGGCAACTATCGCAAAGTCACTGGCATCTGTTGTTAACACAAATTCTTCATTAAAGTCTGGTCTGGCTAATATTGGGTCTGATACAATTAGTGCTTTTAGTTTGTTAAAGGATTCCTTGTATGCGTTATTATTTATGTTTACGACACTTCCCTTCTTTAAGAATGTTTTTTATTTTGGCAAAGTTTGCTTGGATACCCTGGTGATTAATTACATGACCTAAAAATGTTGTTTCTTTTTTTAGGAATTCGCATTTGCTGAGGCGAATCGTCAGGTTAGCTTTTTTTAATTTTTCGAAAACTTTTCGGAGGCTTACGAAATGTTCTTGAAGAGAAGTTGAAAATATAATTATATCATCGAGGTGGACAAGACAATGTTCACCCAAGATGTCTTTCAACACTTCGTTCATAAGTCTTTGAAAAGTTGCAGGTGCATTTTTTAGACCAAATGGCATTCTTGTAAATTCATGGAGACCTGTTTTGGTTCTGAATGCAGTTTTCTTGATGGAGTTTTCTTCCATCGGAATTTGATAAAAACCTTTTGCTAGGTCTAGGGTTGTAAATTACTGACATCTACCTAGTTTGTCTAGCAATTCATCGATATTTGGCATGGGAAACCTATCTGATACGGTTACCTCATTCAGATTCCGATAGTCAATAACTACACGAAATTGTTTTTTTCCTGTCACATCCTCCTTTTTTGGTACCACCCATATCGGGCTACAATATGAGGAATTGGATTTCCGAATTATGCCTTGATTAGGCATATCTTCAATTTGTTTATTTACTTCTTCCTCAATTTGAGGGTAAGGGTATGGTTTTTTATAAACTGGCTCTTCTGTTGTTGTTCTTATGGTGTGATATATTTTATGTGTACCTTTAAGAATTTTGGTCTCATTAAATTTGAGCGATTCAAATTCTTTCATTGTTGCATGTAAGCCTTTTTTTCTCTAAATTAAGGTGAGAATCTCGAATATCATTACAAGAAGTAAGTTCTTCAAAATTGCTAATCTCATCGACTTTTGCTAACATTAAAATTTCTTCATAAGTGTTAGGTACAATATGTATCATTTTAAACGTAATATCGTTTAAAGTCACCGTCTCAGACTCATAATCGATTTTCGGTCGACACGCCTTATGTACGGGACCACCTATTATTAATATTAATAGATCATATCGTTCGGAAAAACTGTCAATGTGAAAGGGATGAATATCAAAAAGTTCGATCACCTTCCACAGAATATATTCATTTAGGGTTTTAGGGCCTTTTATAGTTTGTATTTGAATTGCCTTGTCTGTGAAAATTTTATGACCTAAATTGGTCTTTATTAAATTTACACTACTGCCTGAGTCAATGAGACAGGTGTAAATTTTTCCCTCAATTTTGATTTTAATGACTATTGTTTGGGTTTGCCGTCCGAGGCTACTTGATGAAAATCCGAATCTTCATTTGAAAAATTTTTAGTAATGTCCATCGGCATGTTGGACTGTTTTGATTGACCGCTAACATTTTCTATCTGTCTGTTTGAATCAAATTGGTTTTGTCGCGAGTTAAAAGTACGCTTATAGGGTTGTTGATATTGTCTGTTATTATTATAACTACCCTGATTCTGTTTGGTTTGTGAAGAATGTGATTTTTCATAATGTGTATTATTGTTATAGCTACTCTGATTTTGGTACATTTGTGAAGAATGTGGTTTGTCATGGTATGTATTATTGTTAGAATAATTTTGATTAAAATTCTGATTTCGGTTATTATTGTAATTACGTTGGTAATTAGGGTTAGTGGGTAAATAAAGTGCATTTGAAACTTGATTTCTGAAACCATTTGAGTTATTTTGAGGCTTTAATTTGTATTCAAAATCATAAATTTCCTTTTCTATGGCTGCTTGTCGCAGACCTGATATTGTGCTGGTGTCAGCATTTTTCATTCTTAATTGTAATTCAAATGGAACTTGTTCCAATATAACTTGCTGAATGGCTCTATCCATTAGCTGAGTGTACATTGATGTATTAGATTCGTCGTTCTCAAGAGTTAATTTGTCAATAATATCATATGATAATAAAGTGAAATAACCCACTAGCTTACGAATTGATCCTCTGTATTCGGCCTTTGAGATGCGGTTCACCAGAACTCGTAATGGAGTGGGAGTTGGAGTTGGAGTTGATGGGTAGGTTTTTAAGTTCCACCCAGGTTGAAGGCTGATGATTAGGAGGTGGGCATTTCCCGAAGTAAGCTGTTTAATATTTTGGAAAATTCTGGTCTGCTGCTCCGAGTTCATCGTTGGGTACGCCGATAAAAGATATTCAATTTGGTTTAAAAATTGGGCTAGCCTTCCTTCGCCGTTATATCGCTCGAGGGAATATAACAAATCCCGTAGGGCATCAGGTGATGGGGATACAATACATTCCTGTTCGTTCTGCATGATGGAGAATTTTTTGTTGTTTCTTGTTGAATTTTGTTTTTTTTTTTTTTGGTTTGTTTTTATATGTTCTTATATTGTTTCGCACGAAATATGTTGTGAGTTACTGTGCGTATATTTATTTATATTTGTTTTGAATTGTTATATATTTTTTATGAAAAAAATCCATATTTTCCAATGTATATGGATTGCAGGGATCAAAAGATTTGCAACGCCCGGACATATACACTGTTCGTAGTGATTTTAATTCACTACCTAGTATTTCTATTGTCCAAAGGATCAATATTTTATCGAAATACTAGATTAAACCCTTAAGAGCGATGGGTTTGTTTTCGCGGATAATTATCAGAGGTAACTTTGAGACAGTTACTCATTAATTATCCTACCGACTGCGCCAATGACGTTTACTCACTGGTGTACATTCATCAAATTAATGTAAACTGAGTTTTAAATAAAAAGTAAAAGTGAATTTTATTTATGACCGTATAGTCGCTTGGTTACTTAAGAACTAAAAGTACAAAGTTTAGTCTCGCATTTTGAGACTCTAAATATTAAAGTATATAAGAGTGTTAGTATATAAGTGCAATATGATCTGAGCAGGGAATGCTTATGGAATGGGTAACTGTCGCTTAACGGATGTTTACATAATGTGCAGCTCTGTGTTCTTAGAAATGCTTGATCAGCAATTCGTGGGTCTTGGATACAAGTTGTAGATAGGTTTGGCGTTTGAAGTTAATTCTATAACAGATGCAAGACGGTAAAAGCGCGAGTACGAAAATCTGAACCACCACTGTATGTGTGCTCTATGGTGTTGGAATATCTGTTGACATTCATTGTAAAGGATTTTTTTTTTATTTTTACTCCTAATCTTCTATCAATATAATTTACTCCACTGTTTTCGTGTCAATTATACCCATTTTTGGCTTAGTAGAAAATGCTCTGAATAATTCTGAGATTCTGTCCGTTATTGAAATATATACATATATTTTTTTGAAGATCCCTCTTTTTTTCTAAACTATCCATAAAATATGTTTATCATATCTAAAAAATGAAAAAAAATTAGTCATCAAAAAGCTTTCAAGCGTATAAGTTTGAATGTGATAATTTTTTTTTTTTTTTTTTTTCAAAGTTCTTTTTATTTACAATCTGTCCTTGGACAATAAGTAAATTTGGAGATACATAAAACATAACAGGAATAGTCGGCTCCACTGAGTCAACTATTATATATAAACTCTAGGTTGTACAGTAATTAAGTCTACTTAAGTATGTATTTATACATATGTATGTACATTATTACATCAGTTTCATTTAATTTGGTATATATGTATATTTATGATTATGTATATGTACATATATAAAACAAAAGTTAAATTCTATCTGGAAGATCTAATATATGTAATCTTTTTAGTCTTCTTGTAGTTATTTTATCAAGTAGACTTATAGCTAATGAGTTGGGGTGGTTGTGCAGTCTGTCAATGTATCTAATGCTATACTCTGCTATTTCATCCTTTACAAATGGTATATTGAGGTCCTTATGAATTTCAAGATTAGAAACATACCAAGGTGCGTTAACAAATGTAATGGACATTACATGAAATATTCTACTGGTAACAAAAAAGAATGTAATATCAATTTGTGATATACACTTGAGGTGATCAAGTGATCAAGAATTAATCGAGTAAATAATTAAATATTTTATTTGTTAGTGTTTTTATACCCTGTACCCATAGGGTAAAAGGGTATATTAAAGTCGCTAAAATGTATGTAACAGGAAGAAGGAAGCTTTTCCGACCCCATAAAGTATATATATTCTTGATCAGCATCAACAGCCGAGTCGATTGAGACATGTCCGTCTGTCCGTCCGTCTGTCCGTCCGTCTGTCTGTACGAACACCTAGATCTCAGGGACTATAGGAGCTAGAGCTACCAAATTTGGTGTGAACATCCGTCTTATGCCTAGGCAGGTCAAGTTTGTTTCAAATTTTAGCCACGCCCACTTCCGCCCCCGCAAATGAAAAAATACAATTTTAAAATCAATTTACAAGAGCTGTATTAAAGATATCCAATTCTTATTTGGTGGACATAATTATATAGTCAAACTGCACTAACTGACCAAATTTTATTCAAATCGGACAATAAACATCGGAGATACAGCCATTTGCATTTTGTACTGAACTGCCAAGGCGACATTGGCTGATATGAAAGAGCGAGATAGCATGCGTTCGCTGCTGCTGCATGTAAAGGGGAATTTTGTTTTGAATTGATTGCGATTTCGAGGGTTTTCGAACTTTTGTTTAGTGTCTACGCAAATTAAGATAGTTGAAAATTTTTGCCACGCCCACTTCCGCCCCCGCAATTTGAAAAAACGATTTACTAGAGAAGTTTTAAAGCAATCACATTCTTATTTGTCGAAATCGGACAATAAATATCGAAGATATACGTAAATGCGTTTTGTACTGAAGCGCTTAGGACGACACTGGCTGGCAAGAGTGAGCGAGATAGCATGCGGCAGCTGTTGCTGCATGATAAAAGGAATTTTGAATTAAGTTGATGCCGATCTTGATTTAATACAACTAGTTGGTACAGGGTATACTCAATGTCGGCAGGGACGACTTGCTTACTTTATTTTGAGTATTAACACTTCACTGAAGCAAGACGTGTTTTTTGCCGCTCCGCTTAAATACGAAAATTATTGTGCTCTAAGACCGCTTAGAATTTAATTTTTGTGCCTAAATATAAACAAAGTATTTCGGCGTTCAATTGAATAAAATTTGGTCAGTTTGTGCAGTTTGACTATATAATTATATTTACCAAATAAGAATTGGATATCTTTAATACAGCTCTTGTAAATTGATTTTAAAATTGTATTTTTTCATTTGCGGGGGCGGAAGTGGGCGTGGCTAAAATTTGAAACAAACTTGACCTGCCTAGGCATAAGACGGATGTTCACACCAAATTTGGTAGCTCTAGCTCCTATAGTCCCTGAGATCTAGGTGTTCGTACAGACAGACGGACGGACAGACGGACATGTCTCAATCGACTCGGCTGTTGATGCTGATCAAGAATATATATACTTTATGGGGTCGGAAAAGCTTCCTTCTGCCTGTTACATACATTTTAGCGACTTTAATATACCCTTTTACCCTATGGGTCAGGGTATAAAAACATGGAAAACAAGTATTTTAACGGACTGTGATCTGTTTTTATTGTGAAATGTTTGCCAGAAATACATATATGGTCGAGAATGTGTAATGGCCCAGTGAATGGCTGCTAGTTCTTGTTCCGTTGTGCTCTTATTACTTTCACCTTTGGTGAATGAACGCGATGCATAAGCGATTGGAAGTTGGAGTCCATCTCGGTTTTTAGTTAAAACCGCTCCACTCGCTTACTTGCTTGCATCTTGATTATGGAAAATTCTTTGCTAAAATCAGGATATTGTAATATGGTTGGCCGCATTAAATTTTCCTTGAGGTATTGGAATGCATTTTGGCATTCAAGTGTCCACTCAAATGGAAAATTCTTTTTACATAATCGAGTTATGTGCCGGGAATAGTCGGCGAAATTTTTAATAAAACGTCTATAGTAGTTGCAAAATGCAACGAATCGTCTAGCGCTGTCCGCATCATGTGGGACTGGATAATTCTTTATGACATTATATTTTGTGTCATCAGGTAAAATTCCTTTATCTGTGCACTTATGACCTAGAAAAGTCACTTCGCGCATAAAAAATGAACATTTATCTGGATGTAATTTAAGGTTGTGTTTCCGACATGTATTGAAGACATCGTTAAGATTTTTTAGCATGTGCTTTTCGGAACAACCAATAACTATTAAATCATCCATATAAAGGAATGCTTGGGACGGATCTAGTCCCGAGAATGCGATAGTCATCATTCTCTGAAATGAATTAGGCGCTATCTTTAGACCAAATGGTAATCGCGTGAAGCGATAAGAGCCGTTGCTCGTTGAAAATGACGTTATATTTCTTGAACTTTCTTCAAGTTCGATTTGGTGGAAGCCTGACATTAAGTCAAGACATGAGAAGTATTTAGCTCGACCTAGTTGGTCTAGTATGTCCTCAATTCAAGGAAGAGGAAATTTGTCGGCCAATAATTTTTTATTGATTTGACGATAGTCAATAACTAATCGCCATTTTTTGTCTTCTGAGCCTGGTAATGATTTTTTTGGAACAATTAGTAGAGGGCTATTATATTCAGACACAGATGGTTCAACTATATCGTTGACTATTAGTTTTCCAACCTGCTTTTGAATTTCTTCCATTTGACTATGCGGGCTCCGGTAGTTGATTCGGTCTCGTAGTTGATTCGGTCTCAAGGCCAAATACATCACTATATTTGGTGCACAATTTTGTTAATTGATCTTTAAATTGGAGCGGAAAATTTTTAGTTAGCTGGGACATTACAATATTTTCCCTAGCATTAGGAGTGGTTGGAACTACATCATAGTTCGAAAATGGTTCTGACTTTAAAGTGTTTATCTTTATTATCTTGTCAGAATTGGTTGCATATAGCAAACGGACAACTGTATTTCCATTTGTTGCTAAGGTATTTGCAACGAAAATACCTGGTTGAATTTCCTGATTGGGAATCAACACAACATCTTCACTCAAGGTGAGATTAATTTGTCGGACTGCTTGGTATCTTTTGGAACATAAATAGGAAATTTTAAATTATCTGGTCTTGATATCAACCAGTCTTCAGACGCTTTGCAGTCGATTTGGCAGTTGAATTTTTGATGAAGTCAATGCCGATTATACCATCACTTGGTATTGAAAAATAAGACTGTACAATATAAAAATTGTGTGGAATTATGTATTTTTTAGTCTAAAGCTCTAAAGATGCTAGGCCTTTGGATTTTATTGCTCCTTTACCAATGCCTTGAATGTTAATTTTGTGATTCGTGTCGATGTCATTTAAAACATCTGAATCTTTTTTGAGAATTGAAATGTCTGTACCAGTGTCGATTAAAAATGTTAATTCAATTTTTGTTTCGACATGAGAAAATGAAACAAATATATTGAGATTAAAATTAATTGTATGCACATGTTTTGTGCTTACTCTTCCGTATCTAAAGGGTTTTGGGTGTTTCCCGAATCATTGTGGGATACGCGAATATTTATACTAGGTATGTTTCTTCTAGCATTATTACTGTTTCCGCTGTTGTTTCTCTATATTGGGACTGTCCCCTGTTATTTGATTGGTAATTGTTATTTTGGTAATTACCATTGCCGCGGTTATAGTTGGCATTGTAGTTACCCTGGCTATTGCCTCTACCACGATGGTGGTTAGGATAATACTATTATTTCAATTATTTCTCCCACACTGGTACAATATTGTACTGGGACTTCCAGTCGTTTCGGTGATGCAACGGATATATTTACCCATATCATCATTAAAATGACTAAAATGACCAACTTCCAATATGGTACTAACTCGCTCGTGCTGGCATTGGTTGATCAGTGCCTGCAGAGCATCTTTTTCAGCGAATTCCTCAGCGTTATCAAGTTACTTTCGCAAATTTTCAAGCTCCATTGCATACTCTGATGCTGTTTTATCCTTTTGTTGGGCATTCATAAACACTAGGGTGCAGGTTGACTCGGTGCTCATATTCCAAGATGAGTTTTGTAATGCGATGAGATTTTGGTAGCAAAACTGGGTGTTTTGCCTCTGCCGATAATTGCGATTGTTGCAATCGACCACCAACTCTAAGTAGGCCATCCTTGTCAATTATTGGTGAGAGTTTCGAAAGTTGAGATCGGTTCTTTAGAGGTTGATTTGCGAGTACCGAAGCATGTTTATGCGTGCCGCAAACACATAATGCGCGCCGCCTGGATCTCTTCAAAAATAAGAGATTTTGAGATTTTGTCCCGAAATGGACCCTTGATTCGATTGATGAAACGTAGAACGTAAGCCATAGTGTGTACGAGTTTCTGCCATGATGAGACTCGTTCGATTATTTCATCCAGTGGGTGTACTGGAGTTGACTTTACCAATGTAGAGAGATAGATCGTTTTTACTTCTTTCTGTAGCGACTTTCTGAAAGAGATAAGCAAATTTGTGAGTTGCTCAACTTTACCATTAGTTGATCCTTGTCTCGCAGCCATGACGGACCACTCCACCACAGCTCAAAATTTAAAAGATCTGCTGCCATCAGACCCCTGGTTGCGCAGTCAACTGGGTTCGACTTGGAGTCCACGTGATGCCAAGCATTTCTCGATATTGTATCCAATATATCTGATGTTCGGTTTCCAACAAATGTCTTCAGTTGGGCAGGTGCGTATGATAACCAGGAGAGAACTAGTGTTGAATCGCACCACGCGAATACAGTAACAGAGTTGTGTCGTAATCCTGCCTTGATTGTTTTGACTAATTGACTTAGTAGAAGTGCTCCGCAAAGTTCCAAACGTGGTAATGATTGCTGCTTCAGAGGTGCCACCCTTGAGTTGGCAGCCACAATTGATGTAGAAATTGAACCATCTTCTTTGATTACCTTGCTTTATACTACAGCAGTGTATGCCTTGGTGGATGCATCAGAGAATCCGTGTAGCTCAATGTTGTCCGCATCGTTGACAACCAAATGTGATATTTGGAATTCTTGAAGATTTTCCAAATCTGCTCGCCATTTGAGTCAATTATCTGCCAGTTTATTTGGGAGTTGATCATCCCAACCCAAGTTGAGCAGCCATAGTTGTTGAAATTATATTTTGAATTGGACCACGGTGGGTGCTAGAAGTCCAAGTGGATCAAAAATTCTTGATACGTCGGATAAGACGGATGCAGCACGGATGTGGTGAGAGACCCACATTGTATGACAGTGTGTCGTTAGTAGGGTGCCAGTAAATCCCAAGAACCTTCACTGGTAGCGATGGTGTAGATGTGCCTTCAGTTGATATGCAATTAGAATTTGATACCCATTTTCCTAGCTCTAGATTAGCACAGGACATTAGTTGTATGAGCTCGTTTCGATTTCGTAGTAGTTCCTCTTCAGAATTTGATCCAGTAAGAACGTCGTCAACATAAAAATCTTCCAGCAAGATTTTTGCAGCGTGAGGAAACTCATGTTGATAATCTGTTGCCAATTGCTCGAGTACACGAACAGCCAGAAATGGTGCACTTGAAGTTCCGTAGGTGACGGTACACAGCTGATAGTGTTTGATTTGATCGGATGGATCCTCTCTCCAAACGATTCTCTGGAAATTACGATGTTTTTTGTTGACCCATATTTGGCGGAACATCTTGACTATGTCCGCTGAGAATACGTATTTGTACATCCTGAAGCGTAGACATACAGCAAATGGATCGCGCTGGATGCTTGGTCCTGCAAATAGAGCGTCGTTAATAGCCTTCCCATTGGCGTCGCAATATGACCCATCGAAAACTAGTGAAGCACTGCTCTGTATTGATTTCATGCGGCGACAATTCGCGCATGTGCCTCAAATCAGAGTTTTCTCTCATAAAGTTGATGTATTGTTTCCGTAGTTGTTCATTTTGCTGTAGGCGTCGTTCCACTGAGTTGAAACGATTGAGAGCTCCTTGTAGAGTATCTCCAAAATCCAAATTTGTTGTGTTGAATGGAAGTTCAACGATGTACTTCCCGTTGTCATCTCTAGTGTGTGTGGTGAGAAAATGTTTCTCTACCTGATCGTCCGTTTTGGTAACGCAATTGATGTTTTCCAGCTCCCAAAATCTTTGGAGTGAAGCATTGATGTCGATTGTTGTGGTGAGTGCAAAAGAGTGTGTTGTATGGGGTGTCCTAATTGACGTTATTACCCATCCGAAGATTGAAGAAATGGCTATAAGATTGCCCTTGTTGTCATACATCTTGCTGCCTGTAACTACAGACCAAAGGTGTTCGCTTCCTAATAGAATGTCTATTGGTGAAGTGAAGTGCGAATCAGCCAATTGAACACCAGCAAAGGTCTCCAATGTGTCGATGTTTTTCTTTTCCAATGACGATGTGATTCTGCCGAGCACATGAGCATCGACAGTCAAATGATTCTCTGAGACGCGAGACTTTATATGCAGCGTGCTGATTCCTCTTGTGGTATCAGCCTTGACCGATGATATTTCTGTTACCAGAATGCGTGCTGGTGAACGTGTCAATCCCAGAGTGCGAATGCAATTTTTCGATATATGTATATGTAAGTTCTGATCTAGTATCCAACAATAGACGGCATGTTACGTAGTCTGCGCTTGCGCTTTTAACGTAAACCATAGCAGTGGGTAATGTGCTCCTAATTGATCCTTTCAATAAAGAAGTGTTATGTTGGGTGTTATTTGTTCCCAATATTCATGCCAGTGAAATTAAAGATTGCTTGTGTTCAGTTTGGGTGCACTTTATTGAATAATTCTTAAATCTCTAACCATGGTTAATTACAACTAAGACCGCATAGCTGCGCTGCCAGTGACGCCGGCAGAGGAGCGGTCTGCTTTTGTATAAATGTTTACATAAGCATATGTATATAAAATATGCCGCCGCAGCGGGTGAGTGAGGATGTATCATGTTGCATTGTGACAAAGTGGTCGCGCATGCAATATATGCCGACTCAGCAATGTCCAGTACTTATGCTCTCATGGGTGGTCATGTTTCTTGAGAGGCATAGCACTTGAATATTGTATATATAAATATTATAACAAAGTGTTACAATATGTGTGTAATATTATTAATATTCTACACTGAGTACAGTGTTCATTTGTTATTATAGAACATGCTACATCCCCCTCCTTTAGAAAAATAACGTAATTCTATGGAGTTATTTTATAAATTTTTTTTTTTGTAAAACTTATTTATGATTTTTTTTGAAATTTTTTTTTTTTTTTTAAATTTGATGAAATATATGAATAAAAAAGTATAATATATGGTTTTTTTTTTTTTTAGGTTCATGAAACATTGATGTTTGATTACAAATTATATAATATTTTTTTTTAAAAGAAAACCTTCTTTTTTTTTTTTTACTTTCATAATTGATTTAGAAATATTAACTGATTAGGAAATAAAAATTTTTAACCTATCTTTATGTACTACTTGTTTTTTGTTTTTAATATCCTTTATTAGAATATTATCTCTATCTTCTATTTTTTCTATTGTATATGGGCCTAGATACTTAGGTTCTAACTTATGGCCTGTGTCGTTTTTTAATAAAACTTTACCTCCTATTTTTAACTCAATGTTATTTACTTTCCTATCATATAACTCTTTATTCTTAGCTTTATGTTGCTCTAACATTATTCTTGCTCTTTTATAAGCTTGCTCTAGTCTAAATTTCGATTCCTTAGCATAATCATCTATGTTATATAGTGGGTTAATCCTATCTACTGTATTAAAATGTTTTGGTAAATTCGAAGTTTTTCCGAATACCAACTCATATGGACAATAATCATGTGCCATAGAGGGTGTTGTATTAAAACAATATGCGAAGTATCGTACCCATACATCCCAGTCAGTTTTGTCAACTGAAATGTATGAACGTATGAACTCGTTAAGTGTTCGGTGGCTTCGCTCCACATGCATATTTACTTGCATCCGTGATTATGCAAAATTCTTTGCTAAAATCTGGGTACTGTAACAGAGTTGGATTCATCAATGCTGATTTTAGATGATCGAATGCGTTTTGACAATCAACTGTCCATTCGAATTTTTCATCTTTCTTACATAATCTTGTTATGTGACGAGAATAATCAGCGAAATTTTTTATAAATCTTCGGTAATAATTGCAAAATGCAATGAATCTCCTAGCGCTGTCCGCATCATGTGGGACTGGATATTTTTTTATGACCTCATATTTTGTGTCATCAGGCAAGATTCCTTTATCTGTGCACTTATGTCCCAAAAAGGTGACTTCATTCATGAAAAATGAACATTTTTCAGGATGTAACTTTAGGTTGTGTTGCCGACATTTCTCAAAGACATCTTTTAGATTATTGAGCATATGTTGCTCGGAACAACCTATGACTATTAAGTCATCCATATAAAGAAAAGCTTGCGAAGGTTTAAGTCCAGTGAATGCTATAGTCATCATTCTCTGGAACGAATTTGGCGCTATTTTTAAACCGAATGGTAATCGCGTGAAGCGATATGAGCCATTACATGTTGAGAAAGATGTAACGTCTCGTGACTCTTTTTCAAGTTCAATTTGATGAAAACCTGACATTAAGTCAAGGCATGAAAAATATTTTGCTCGACCTAGTTGATCTAAGATATCATCAATTCTAGGGAGTGGAAATTTATCTGCTAGTAATTTTTTATTAATTTGACGATAGTCAATTACTAATCGCCATTTTTTATTTTCGGAATTTGGTAACGATTTTTTCGGTACCAATAAAAGTGGGCTATTATAAGCTGATACGGATGGCTCGACAATTTTGTCGTTTATTAATTTTTGGACTTGACTTTGAATTTCGTCTTTTTGATTATGAGGATTTCTGTAGTTTTTTATGTACACTGATTCTGTATCTTTTAACCTTAATTCTTGCTTGTAAAAGTTATTTGTTGAAATAGATTCGGTTTCAATTCCGAAAATGTCTGTATACTGAGTGCATAGCTCTGTAAGCTTGGCTTTGAATAATTGTGGGAAATTCTTTTCTAGTTTTTTCATTACTTCTTTATGTCTATCATTTTTGATATCTTGGGCTATGTCATAATTACTTAATGACTCTGTTTGGATTTCATTTAAATTTATAATTTTGGTTGAACTCGTTGTATTTAATATTCGGACAAAAATATTATCTTTATTGGAAATTGTATTTCCAATGAATATTCCTTTATCAATTTCTTGATTCGGAATTAAAATGGTATGTTCAACAAAGTTTAGTTTTATTTGACGGACTACTTCAGCGCGAGCTGGAAGTATTATAGCGTTATTATCAAACGTATGTGTAATTGGTATATGTATTGGATAGTTGAGATTGTTTGGCCGAAGTATTAGAGTATCACAGGAATGTGTGAAATCTAATTGGCAGTTGAATTTTTTAATGAAGTCTATGCCAATTATACCGTCACTCGGAATCGGAAAATTTTGTTCGACTAAATGGAAGTTGTGAGGAATTATATATTTTCCTGTAGTTAATTCTACAAATGACAAACCGGTTGAAAAAACTGATCCTTCCCCTATTCCTGATATTTTTGTTTTTATGTTAGTATTAACATTCTCAAAAATATCGACATTTTCTTTTAATAATGAAATGTCTGCACCAGTATTAATTAGTAAGGTAAATTCCTTACCTGAATTTTCATTTTTTAATTTTACAAATATATTTAAATTAAGGTTAATATTGTGTACTTTCGAATATCTTAAGGGAGTTATTGGTTTTCCGGATCACTTTGCGCGACCCTTACATTTGAATTATTATTATTGTGGCTTCTATTTGAATTGCCACGGCCTCTAGGGTTTCCTCTAGTTTGGCCTTGTCCTCTATAATAGGAATTATTATTTCTGGTATTTTGGAACCCGTTGTATTGGTAATAGCCTCTTCCACGGAGGTTACCTCGGTTTCCTCGTTGGCTTTGTAACTGGTAATTTTGGTTGGGGGTCTGTCGTTGACGAAAGTATCTAACGGAGCTTGCCTCTTCAGTGGCTTCCGTAGAAACGTCCACGAATTTTGAAATGGCTTCATTCATGTTTTTGAATGTGCCTGACCGCATAGCATGTTTCACTTCTATTAAAGTGCAATTTTTAGTCATGGCCTTTACAGCAAGTGTTGTGCTGTATTTGTTTGCTATTTCTGTAGACAAGCCATCATCGATGTAAGCTCCTTTAAGAGTTTTTGTCAATGTTTCAACCTCTTGGGCGTATTGGCTGGCTGTCTTGGTTTTTTGTTGGAGATTTAATAGTTTTGCAGAGATTACCTCTACAGATTCTCCTATAACATTTTCAGTTAATTTTTTACTAATGGCAACTATTGTTTGCTCATTTGTGATTAACTTTCTAGCGTGGCCTTTTAATTTTGTTTTTATCATTCGAACTGCAATTGCTTCGTGAGTACCTTTCATGGTCTCAACCAAATCGAGACCATCTAGGAAACTTTGAAGGTTTTCAGTATTTCCATCAAACTCTGGTATTAGAGTTGATGCGAGTTTTAAAAACTCAGGCACAGATTGTTCATTTGGCATTGTCGGATTTTCGGAAAGTGATTGTAGCGAAGGTGTTGCTACTGACGGCATTTTAATTTCTTGTGTTTTTAATTTATTGTCGGTGTCAGATTCTTCGCTCATTTGTTCAGATTCCTCTGGACTATTTGTGGCTAGAATTGACTCGTCAAATTTGGCATCCGCATTTAATGCGTTTGGAACGAAAATGTGAAGATTATGCCTATCCGATATTGTTCTTAGTTGAGTTCTTAGTCGGTCAAGATTTTCCCTTGCTTGTAGCAAGTGCAAATTATTTAAACGGCTGAATACTTCCGCAAATAGTTTGTTGATTGTATTGAATTCATGTATTAGAATTCGGATATGTTTCAACTTTGTTTTGTTTTTTATCTGAATGCTCTTATTGAGGCATTTAAATGACTTCTCGAATTCTATCCTATGTTCTTTTACTATCTGAACAATTTTTGGCCATTCCATGGGGAACGTTATTTAAAAAAAAATTTTAAGTCCATGCCTTCTTGTTTTGGATCTGTTACTGACCTATCTTAATATTTCTTATTATTTTTTTTTTATGGTTTTCTAACATTATTCTTGATTTTCATCCATCAAATAGAACAGAAATGTTCCTGTTGCGTTTGAAAAGCATCAAATAAATGGTATTGATAGGATGAAACAAGTACATACCCTACTATTCCCTTGAATTGGGAATTTTTCACCAAATTTTTTCAAGTAAATTATCTTTATTTTTGCCAAACTTATAGCGCGTTGGGGTGAGTTAATATTTTCACTCTTAAAAACCCCGATTATATCGGACTCTATGCTAGGATGGTTTTCTACTACTCTACTAAAATAACTATCTAACGTACTCATATTCCTATTTTAGTTAATACATAACTTTCAATAAAAATTTGTTTAAAGTTGAAATTTTAATTTTATTATTTGAGAAATTTGAGAGAAATTGATTCGTTTGATAATATATATAATTAATTTTTTTTTTTATCAAAAATGCACCTTCATTTTTAGGTTTGCATACTTTATTTAAATCTTGTCCAAGTCATTGGCTTGGCTTAGGGCTCTTTTTGTTATACATTTGTTATGTAGCCTATATGCCTTGAACAAAATGTATGCGATCAAAATTATGACTATTGTCAATAAAAGTGCATTAGTAATACTTAAATCAATATTTGATGATTCAACTGTATTTATCACGTTAGCAGTGGAGTCCACTGTCTTCGTGTCTATTATTCCCATTGTGGATTTTTTATAAATTATTAAATTTGTTGTTAAATCATCAAACTTATTTATACTATTATCAAACATTAAAAAAAATTTGAGACAATTTTTTTTTTTAAGAAAACTTTTGTATATCTATATAGAAAAATTTTCTTTTACATTACCCTGCCTAATTTTGCGCATAGCTTTACAGGCTATGCTTCTCTTGGGCGGAAATGGTTCCGCTCAAGTTTACAATGTGTCTTACAATTTTTCTTAGTTTCTATTTATATATTTTTATACATAATTATAAATTTGTTTTTTTTTTTTTTTACATTTGAAGTTTAAAAAATTTTTTTTTTTTTTGAATATTTTTCTGCTTGTTTTATTTCTTCATAGCATCAGCTGGTCGTCGCCGGTTGGCTAGCTGATGCTCCATCGATGGCGTAAAAAGCGGCCTGCTTTTCACACTGAGTTGTCTCTGCTGCTGATGTCCTGGGCCTATGGGCTCAGGCGGTACCGGTGCAGGTCTTCGCACCAGATTTGACGTCTTTCCAACACGTATACTCGCAGAAGGGGCTCTCCAATGGCCCCGGGCAGTCTCTCGGGCACTTCTTTTGCAGCTTTGGTAGGTTTACTTGTGGAGGTGGAAGGTTTTTAGTTTTGTTTGTTGTTGTTGGAATATTTTCTGAGTGAGTTTGAGTGGTATTTGGCTTTTTATTTTCTTTATGTGACTTTAAAAAGTCAAGTTCATACTGCAGTTTTTGGGCAGTTGCCCAAGGAGGAGGTGTTGGACTGGTGTATAATAGCCACTTTATGTGCGCTATTCTCTTATTTATTTTATTTTTTACACCACCTCTCCTAGCCATTACACTCTTACTCTACTCACTCAGATTCCTTTATTTTTTTCTTTGATATTTCCTTTGTTTCTTCCTTCTTTGTTCCTTCCTTCTTTGCCGTTGGTCTTCGTAAAATTTTACAGTGTTGGAATTATATTGTCCTCCCGTGCAGATTGTCGTCAGGTCGGTTGACCTCAGTCACGGTCGCCATGTGTTGTATTTAAATCCAGTGTTTAGGTTATTTTATTAAATTCTTTATTTAATATGTTTTCATTGAGTTTATATTCATTTGTGTGTATTCACATTTAATGTCTTATGTAGACTGTATCTTAGTTCTTTAACAAAGGGTTTTCTTAGCTAAGACCGCGTAGCTGCGCTGCCAGCGACGCCGGCAGAGGAGCGGTCTGCTTATGTCATAAATGCTAACGTAAGCTAAATATGCATATATGGATATATGCAAGAGTGAGGATGTATCATGTTACATTGCTGGTCGCTTGTGTTATTATTGTTAATTCAGCAATATCCAGCAACGCATTATTTATATGCTTCACTGTGTACAGTGATCACTCGATAGAACATGCTACAACACTGTCATCTTGTGAGTTTAACTCAACTTCTCGGACAACTTGGGATCTTGCTGGCAGAACTAAGGAATTATTGCCAGCACTGTACGTAATTGGTACGAAAATAGGATATTTTAAATTGTCTGGTCTCATTACCAACCAGTGTTCAGAGTGATCGAAATCTATTCGACAGTTGTATTTTATCACAAAATCGACTCCTAGTATTCCATCACATGGAATAGCGAAAAGGGAATTCACGATATAAAAATCATGTGGGTTAATGTATTTAGACGTTTGTATGTCAACTGAAGTAATTCCTTTGGATTTGAATACTTCTTGACTTATTCCCTGTATGTTGACAGTATGATCTGTCCGGATATTTTGGAATGTATCGGAATTTTCTTTTAGAATGGATATTTGCGCACCGGTGTCTATTAAAAGTACTAACCGTTTTCCGGTTGCTTCATTTGTAAATTTTGCGAATGTATTTAAGTTAAGACTGATGCTGTGAATCTTACTGTTTTTTATTACTGGGTATCTAAAGGTATCTGGGAGTTTCCCGAAGTATTCTGTACTACACGGACGTTGCTATTGCCGTTATAGTTATAACCATTTTGTTGGTTATTTCTTCTGTTTCCTCTATTATTATTGTTATTTCTGTTATTTCCTCTATAGTTCCTTCTGTTATTATTATTATTATTATTATTTTTATTATTATTATTATTATTATTGTTTTGTTGAAAATTCTGGATACTACGATTATTATAATTATTATAATAACCGCGACCATTTCCTCTACCGCGAAAATTATATGTGTTATTATAATTACCGCGGCCCCTCCGGGCATACAGTACATAATTATATGTTCCAACCACGTCAGTACTATTTGCCAAGTACTTCATGACCGCTTCATCCATGTTTCTGAAAATTCCTGATTTAAGTATGCCTCTGAGTTCAACATTTCCGCAATTCTTTATCATTGTTGAAATGGCCTCTTCAGTACTGTACGTTATAGCAAGTTCTATTGATAAGCCTTCTCCAATAAACGCGTTTTCTAAGGTTTTTTGTGCATTTTCGATTTCTATAGTAAATTCATCAGCCGTTTTCCCTTTTTGGGCAATCTTTGCTAATCTGGCCTTTACTATTCGCGTTGGTTCCCAAACTTTAGTTGTTTCCAATCTATTTATTATTTCCCTGATTGTTTTCAATTCTTTGAATCTACATAGTGTTCCGTTAATAAGTTTTGATTTTATTACCGCAACAGCTATGTCTTCGTGATCTTCTTTTGACATCTCTATTAGCTCCAAGGCTGTTATAAATGCATCTAAATTTTTCTTTTGTCCATCGAATTGTGGGATGGAGCCTGCAATTTCTTTTATAATTATTCCTCGGTCTTTTGTTGGAGTCATTTTGGTTCGTGTATCTATTACACTTGTATCTCCAATGTCCGAGTCGTCGTCTTCTTCAGACAACGTATCTATCTCATTTTCTTTATCTTTTTCTGTCAAAGTAAGTGACGCAGGGATTGTTAGATCGTGCAGATCTTTTTCTTCAATTTCTCCCTCGTCAGATTCTTCACTTTCTAACTCTGTTTTCTCTTTACCTTCTATTTCTCGGTCCTCTTTAACATCTATAGTTAAAGGCGAATTCAGTACGGTTGGTACAAATATGTCCAACTCGTATTTTTCTTTTATTAATATTAGATTCGTACGCAACTTGATCAATAGTTTTGAAATCTTTGACCAGTTTGTCTTATCTATATTTACTCTATTTTCATGCACTAATCTTCGTGCCTCATTAAAAGAGTCAACCAGAATTATTGCATGCTTATTTAAAGTTTCTTTTTGGATATTTTTATTTTGCGTTATGCATTTATAAGATTTTTTAAAATTTTCTTTAACCTTTTGGATATGGAGAAATAATTCTTTCCATTCCATGCTTCGGTATTATTTTTATTCTATTATTTCTATATCCTCATCTTCATCTACATATAATGTATACTGTCTCTATTTCTGACTTAAATATATTATGTATTTCTTCTGGAATATTTCTACTTTTAGCCTTTCTTACTAGCAATCTGTTATATGCTACCTTTATGGATATTTCTATAAGCTCTACTATGTTTTTCTCAAATTTGCGATTGTTTGCTATCCAGCTTCTTATTTCCTTGTATTTATAATTTGTTTCACCTGACTCTATCAGGTGATCAAGGAACGGTATGTAATTTTGTAGACGTTTAGTCTCTTCTATTTCCATTTATGGATAAGTTTCTATTTATTCTTCATCCATTAAATAAAAACAAAAAGTACCTGTTTTATTTGAAAAACAACAGATATATGGAATTGTTAGGATGAAACTTGCTTGTACCCTACTATTACTTTGGATAGGGAAATTTTCAACTGTTTTTTCAAGGTAAACTATATCAATCTCTGCTAGACTAAGTGCGCTCTGAGGTGAGTTGCTATTTTCACTCTTAAAAACCTCAATTAGGTCGGAAACTATATTTGGATGGTCATCCAATATCTTACTAAAATAGGTATCTAACGTGCTCATTTTATTTGAAAATCAGTTAATATTGTCGTTTATTTTATGAAAAAATTTTTTGAATAATTGTTATATTTATGTTCAATAATATATTCTTATTAAAAATGTACTTTCATAACAATTGATACATATGTTTTCTAGATCTTGTCTAGATCATTAGCATGGCTTAAGGCTCTTTTGGTTACACATTTATTGTGTAGTTTATATGCTTTGAATAATACATATGCACACAAAATTATTACAATTATTAGCAAAAGTACATTTGTTAGTTTTAAATCAATGTTTGATGACTCTATTTTGTTTATTGCATTAGCAGTGGAATCCACTGTTTTTGAATCCATTTGAATCTGTTTTTGAACCCCATTGTGGGTTTTTTAGTTATATCATCAAATTTACTAATACTATTATCAAACATTCAATTTAAGAAAGAGAAAAAATTTTTCGACGAGTTGAAGAAAATTTTTCTTAATATATATATATTAAAAAAAAAATTCCTTTTACAATATCCTGCCTAACGTTTCGTATAGCTTTACGGGCTATACTGCTATCGGGCTCAATTTTCCGCTCAATTTTACAATTTTTGTTACAATTTTTTTTGTGTTTTCTTATGCATATCTTATGTATTATTTTATATTTTAATTTTTAATTTTAAATTAATTAAATTTTTTTTTTTTTGTGTATACATAATTGTTTCTGTTTTTCTCTTAGTAGTTGCAGCTTCATATTTGGTATTTTATTGGTTGTTGCAGCATCAGTTTTGGTTTTCTCTAGTAGTTCCAGCATCAGCTGGTCGTCGCCAGTTGGCATGCTGATGCTCCCTCGAAGGCATAGAAGGTGGCCTGCCTTCCACACTTGTAGTCACTGCTGCTGATGTCCGGAGCCTATAGGCTCAGGCGGTACCGGTGCCGGTCTTCGCATCAGATTTTTTCCAGCATGTGTATTCACAGAATACACTCCATAGAGGTGCAGGGCAGTCTCCAGAGCACTTCTTTGGCTCAGTTAGGATATCTTTAGGCTTGGGAGGAGCTTGCTTTTTATTGTTAATTGTCTTTAAATTTTGTATTTCTGAGTGAGATTGATTTGGCTTTCCTTGCGACTTCAAATAGTCGAGCTCATGTTGCAGTTTTTGAGATACTGCCCATGGAGGTGGTGGTTGATTTACATATAATAGCCACTTAATGTGCGCTATTCTTTTCTTTATCTTATTTTGTAAACCACGTCTTTTATTTGCCATTTCAATAACACTACTCACTCAGAATATACATTTCCATTTTGTTGTTGTGTCTTCTTTCGTTGTAGCTTTTGATTGTTGTATATTATTTATAGTTGTCCTCCATTGCAGATGTATTGTTAATTTTTCTCCAGTTTGTTAATTTTTTTTTTCACAGGTTCCTTAGGTCGGTTGACCTATGTCACGGTCGCCATGTATTATGTTGGGTGTTATTTGTTCCCAATATTCATGCCAGTGAAATTAAAGATTGCTTGTGTTCAGTTTGGATGCACTTTATTGAATAATTCTTAAATCTCTAACCATGGTTAATTACAACTAAGACCGCATAGCTGCGCTGCCAGTGACGCCGGCAGAGGAGCGGTCTGCTTATGTATAAATGTTTACATAAGCATATGTAAATTAATTATTGATGTGTGCCACGGCCAATCTTCCAATGGGCTCAGCCTTTCACTTGATATCAATTAAATTGTTCAACTATTTGCTAGCGTTGGCTTAGCAGATGAAACTCAGTATTTAACGGCGTAGCCGGAGCAAAGTATTTTATTTAGCAATTGCAATGTTCAACTGTTAATACAGAACTGAAAATATAAAACTATAAAGAATCTTAAGCTACCCAAAAATGAATATAAAAGAATACGAATAACTCATAGTAAGCAAATTATTGTTATGCATCAGCCAAATGCAATGACCAATCAGCGCTAGCACATATTTATCCATCCGGCCACAAATGCCTGACGCAGCAACTTAGCTGTCGCGCGTGTATTAATTCTGCTGCGAGGGCTGTTCGCGAACTAAGTCGTTAACTTTCTGCTGCGAGGGTCGTTCACGAACTAAGTCGTTAACTACTCCCCCCTTAAGACTGTTGCACAATTCCTTTGCCAAAGCTTGTAACTTGATGGAAGCATTTCTACGGTACCAGCACTGTTGAATGACGCCTATGGAGCAAAGGGCAAGGCCGAAGGTTACACCAACTATGAGCCATACATTAGTTACTCCTCCGGAGGTCACGTCGTCTCTTAGTTGCCTAATTATGTTCAGACTATGCTCATTCATTCTTTTGAGCAGAGGTAGGCTGAGTATTTGGTCGTGCCCGGTTATGTTCAAAAGCGGAGAAGCCACAATACCTGGTCCCTTTTTTATGACTCGGTTGTAGTTGATGAAAATAGTCTCGTTCACCGTTGCCTCTCGTTCAAATGTAATAAGGCATGTGCCCTTGGTGTTAACTATGGGTCCGGCGTCAACTCTGACGCTTGCTGGCAAATCGTTGATGATGATCGTGCCCTCATCCACAATTGTGACTGGCTCCAAATGGCTGGGTTGTGTGTGGCAGGCTGCTGATCCTCCAGAGTGTAATCCGCTGGCGCAGGTATTGCGCATCGATTTTCTGCAGAATGTCGCATAATTGGTCGTGGCACAATCTACTAATGGCTGGACTCCAGCGGCGCACTCGGCTACCACATTATCATGTAATTGTAAAACAGTGTTATTATGGGCTACAGGGAATAACATAACCTTTTTGCAAATAGTTTCTACTTTAGGGTATTCGACAATTACATGGACTACGCTATCTGACTGGAATATTTTAATATTGGATGCACTCATCAAACTTATTATAGGGACTTCTGTGAGATGTTCGGTGAAGATAGTTTTCAAATCATCATGATCAAATATTGTTGGATTGATTATGTTGGACTTGGCGAGTGTAATTGTCAGCACGAGATTTTGAATTTCAGAAATTAACATTCTATTGCGTGCAAGTAAGGTTTCGTACAAATGGGGCGTATCAACAAACTCGCCCTTCTTTTCTTTAATTAATTTATTGACAGTATCTGTTAGTAAGTTTATTTGTTTCTGTGCTTCAGTGATCACTATCACCTGCTTGTTATTTGATTCTATGAGCTGAGCCTCTGTGAACTTTATTTTCTCTAGATCGGCCGCATCAGGCGTGCCCGCCACTATCTTTAGTGCAGTCCCTATAAAGTCTAAGCTCCTGGCTAATCTATGGTGAACTGTCAAACTCGCTAGGTTATTTCTAATGTGTTCTATGTCTACGTCTATTAGTTTTCGCATATGCGACTGTGGAAAGTGTTCTGCTAATTTTATTGTATCATCTATAATTGATGCGAAGTTGGATAAATTTGAAGAGTGCCTTATGTAACTACGCTGCTCCCACACTAGAACGTCGCCGTCCAATATTGGAATGTAGTTCGCGTGAGTAAAATCGGTGATGCGCGCATGAGTCGCGGCAATGAGTATGAATATTATCCCGGTGTACCTGTATAAAATAAAATTGATGTAGTACTATCTGCAGGTGATTTTATGTTATAGCCTAGATCTACCTTAAATTATCCTTGTAGACCACCCTCCCCTTAATAAGAACTGACGTTCCTAGGTCAGCTTGGATGATACCTTCAGTACATAATGGGGATAGCTTGTTGCCCAATCTTATGTTGTTTTTGAGGAACACTTTTTCTCCTACATCAAACACCCTATTTTGCCTGTTGGGGTTGTTCCTGGCAAGTGATTCTCGCTGCGCCTTTTTTATTTTACTTTCTATTTTTTCCCTAAATTCTTTTGGGACTGCGTGTAGTATGTCAGTTGGTTTTTGTTCTGTCACCGAATGGATAGTTTTATTGTACTCGACCGTTGCTCTCATAATTGCCTGAACAGTATCGCTGATTTTTTTGTCAATTTTGAGACACCTGGCAATTTCCACTAATGTGCTGTGGAAACGCTCGACTTGCCCATTAGAGCAGCTATGCAACGGGGGTGCGTTGACCATGTCGATGTTGAACTGATTTTTTAAAAGTGACGTGATTGTTTCGGATTTGAATGATGGTTCGTTGTCACAGTAAATTACTTTGGTATTTGGGAAAATATTTATAATAAGTAAGATGGGATTTACAATGTCGGTAATTGATCTGGATGCTAAAGGTTGAACAATAGCGAATTAGAAAGAGTTTTTGGTCAGTGGAAAATATGTCGATGTGCAAGATCTCCCCGCTACGTGATGGAATTGGCGTCTCCCCGATTTCTTGTTTTTTGGGGTGCTGATTATACTTGGCAGTAATGCACACTTTGCAATTTAGTACTACTTCATTAGCTAATTTAGCCATTTTCGGGAAATAGTAGTCCCTAAGTATCTGCTTAATATTTTCCTGTGCCGCTCTATGTGCACGGTTATGTTCAGCATTTATTATCTCAATTTGTTCGTTTTTGTTTGTTATGTCTGCCACTAACTTCTTGCAATGCCAGAATTTAGTTGCAGGGAAAAGTGACACGAGTTCGTGCTGAAAGGTTGCTAAAGTTGGAAGGTCGCAGTGGAAGGCATTTACGACGTCAGGGTTGACGGCAAGTTTTAATGTTTCGAAAAGATTGTTTTTATCCGTAAATTGGATTAGGTGGCGTGTTTTTTTGCCAAATAAAATTAATCTACGATGTAGAGCGTATCGCGACTCTTCCAAAATTATTTGGTTTCTATAGCAATTTATGGGGTTGTCTGTTGTTTCTATAGTGTATGTTAGGGACTCTTCACTATGGATAGTGGCTATGTCTGAGTCAGTTTCGTCTCGAAGAGCGTTAAGCTCCTGCCTAGATAAGGCGTCTGCGACGAAGTTTTCTTTTCCTGGCTTGTAATGCAATTTTGCATTATGTTCTTCAATGAATGCTTTCCACCTTTTTATTTTCGCATTTGTGTTTTTTTTCTGACACTGCAAACGTGAGAGGCTGGTGGTCCGTAAAAATGTGCAATTTTGCAACTTGCCGAGGGCCCATACAATGGCCAACAATTCTCTTTCGTTCGTAGCATAATGCGATTCACATGCTTTTAACGTTCGGGAGATCATCGTTATTGGTCTCCCCCCTTGTGATAGTATTGCCCCAATGCCACTAGCAGAAGCGTCAGTTGTTAAGTCGAAAGGCTTTTTGAAGTCGGGATACATGAGCATGACTTCTTCAGAGGCTAATATGTTCCTCAATCGGTCAAAAGCATCTCTTTGGTGGTCGTCAAATTCTATGGCTACTTTCCTGGACCTGTGTTTGCTTACAGTGCCATTTTCGCCTTTTAATATGTTGGTCAGGGGTCTTGCTATTGAAGCGAAATCTTTTATGAATACCCTGTAGTAACTGGCTAGGCCAAGGAAAGATCTTAAAGAGTATAGATTTTTTGGTTCGGGATATTTTTCGATTGCTTTAACTTTTTCGGGGTCTGTTGCTGCTCCATTACGAGTAACAATAAAGCCTAAATATTCGACACTTTCTTTAAAAAATCTCGTTTTTTTTTTGCCACTCTCATATTAGCGTCACAAAGCCGCTGAAGGACCAAGTCAATGTGCCGGACGTGGTCGGAGGCGTTTTTAGAAAATATTATTACGTCATCTACATAGACGTAGCATATTTTGCCTATTTGTTCCCTCAGGACATCGTCGATTGCTCTCTGAAAAATGCTTCCCGCATTTTTTAAGCCGAAGGGCAATCTACAAAATTCATATTTGCCGCCGTTTATTGAGAAGGAAGTCTTCTCTCGATCATTTTCGGCCAAGTATATTTGGTGGTACCCGGATTTAAGGTCTAGTGTTGTGAAAAACTTTGCTTTGCCTAGGTTGGCTAAAATCATTTGAATGCTTGGCATTGGGTAACGATCAGCTATTGTATTTTCATTTAGTTTCCTAAAGTCAATTACAAGTCTTTTGTTCTTGTTGCCGTTGGCGTCTAAGCCTTTCTTGTCAACAACCCATGCTGGGCTATTGTATGCGGACCTTGATGGTCTTATGATGCCATCCTTAAGTAGTTGTGAAACTTCTTTGTTCACGAAATCTGCCACACCTGCTGGGTATGGGTAGTGCCTTGAGAACACTGCCTGTTTGTTATCAGTCCGAATTGTAGCTACGACCGAAGTATTAAAGGGTAAAGCCTCGTTAGAGGTCGAAAATGCCTTAATTCTCTTCCGCAACATATTTTTAAAGTCGTCGCTTACAGAGTCCGGAACTACTATATCGTCTATGAGCGTGAAGTTTACATCAGAGCTCTGAAAATGTTTGAGGCTCTCAGCTGAACTACCATAATGTATGGTGTTCTTTGTTAGGTCAATAGTCACCCCTGCCTGCGTAAGCAGATCGAAGCCTATTATGGCATCAAATGTGTCAAGAGTGTCTAGCAAAAAGAATGTGGCGACTTTTCAAAAAAAAACCATTGAGCATTTTTTTTTAATATTACTGGACCCATGAATAGAGTTCACAGTAAATGGGGTTTCGACAGGGGTTACGTTTTTCAACTCCTTTACGGGTTTAACGTAATTTTTTGCCGCCCCAGTATCGATCAAGATTCTTATTGTCTTTCCAGCCAATTGCCGCTCGATGTACGGCAATCGGGAGCGTTCCCTAAAAAATTGAGCAAATCATTGTCTTCTACAAAATTGTCTTCCTCCTCCAGTTCAGCCCGAACAGTTTCGGACATCAAATCGTATTCTTTCTCGTCTTTGTAGGGGGCTTGCTGGGTAATATTATTTACCCTCTGACGTCTATAATCTGATCTACGCTCTGACGTGTTTTGTCTTTTTTGAGTCTCCCCTTGTGAGGCCTGAGCTTTTCCCCAGTTGGACTGCTGCCTAAACCAAGATGTCGAAGGGTCGACTTTCATTGGCTGTACTTGATTCTTTATTTGTGGTTCCATGTCGTTTGGCGGTTGTCTCGTATCCGTCTGTTGTGTCTTATTTTGGCCTTGATTTTTAACAAAATGGGGGTTTCTATCCTGTCCTCTTCCTTGTCTGGTTTGAGCGCGGTTGCCTATCTTATTATTGTCATTAACACGACTCCTTTCCTCAATTGCCTTAGCATATGATGCGGCAAATGCGCTTCTCTCTATGCTATTCTCAGCTTCCCTAGCAGTTGCTAAAGCGGAGGGCAAGTCCCTCGGCTTTGCCGGAATAACCAATGATTTAAGCGACCTCTTAAGACCTGCCATGAAAGCATGTAAGGCATCATCACGAATTTCTGCGCACAGAATGGACGCAGCTGGCTCATCGTGGGTCATCACTATTTTATTCGTGACTAACGTAAGCTTCTTCTCCACTTCATCATAGTAGTTCATTAAACTCGAATCCCCTTGCCTAACAAGCTCTAACTGCTGTCTAAGCACACGCAAGGACGTCTTGTCCGCATATGTGCAATCTAATCTTGCAATTATGGCGTCGAAGTTTAGCACTGTATTGTGCGATGTCAAAACTGCCCTTGCCGGTCCACTAATTTTGTTTTTTAAGATCGCTACAGCCTCATAGTGCGCTTCACTTCCTGTATATCTTCTAAAGATTTCGTATGCATCTGTTGCTGCTTGCCTCATCGACACGTATTCCTCGTGATCCCCATTGAAACAAGGCACAGACTTAATTATATCCAACTTCACTTCACATTTTATATTTGGATTAATCGTTACTTTTTGATACACCTCCACTTGGGGTGTTTCTACACTTAAGGCACTTATTTGGCCTCTAATGCTTTCGAGCTCTGTTCGAAACTCTGCTTTTAATCTCCTCTCCTGTTCGACGAGTGCACTATTCACTGCACCCTCGATTATTGCCTTTAACACTTCTGGTTCCATTTCTGTATTTTTATTTGTGCCTGGTGTAAAGCCTATTTCTAACTCGTCTTCGCTGTCGTATTTTATTTTTATTTCCCTATAGGCCCAACTCATGAGCAATAGTTAAGCTTTATTTATTTCTCTTTTCTTCTTTTTTTTTTTTTTTTTTACACTATTTTGTAATACTCTTTGTTGCAAACCGTACTTGCATTCACTTGTATCAAAATCACATGTGAGTTAAAAACGCTCAATTTATTATTTTTAACTTATTTGTTTCGTTTTATTAATTTATTTATTTTTCTTTAAAATTTTTAAAGGAAATTTGTTTGAACTTCTTCTACCTTAAACGAACATTCACTTACATGTTTTAGTTTAAGACTTTTTTATCTTTATTATGGGCTGAATTCTATCTTCCTGGTTGTTGGTTGTTGAATTCCTGTTGGGCGCCAATTAATTGTTGATGTGTGCCACGGCCAATCTTCCAATGGGCTCAGCCTTTCACTTGATATCAATTAAATTGTTCAACTATTTGCTAGCGTTGGCTTAGCAGATGAAACTCAGTATTTAACGGCGTAGCCGGAGCAAAGTATTTTATTTAGTAATTGCAATGTTCAACTGTTAATACAGAACTGAAAATATAAAACTATAAAGAATCTTAAGCTACCCAAAAATGAATATAAAAGAATACGAATAACTCATAGTAAGCAAATTATTGTTATGCATCAGCCAAATGCAATGACCAATCAGCGCTAGCACATATTTATCCATCCGGCCACAAATGCCTGACGCAGCAACTTAGCTGTCGCGCGTGTATTAATTCTGCTGCGAGGGCTGTTCGCGAACTAAGTCGTTAACTTTCTGCTGCGAGGGTCGTTCACGAACTAAGTCGTTAACTTGTATATAAAATGTATCATGTTGCATTGTGACAAAGTGGTCGCACATGCAATATATGCGGACTCAGCAATGTCCAGTGCTTATGCTCTCATGGGTGGTCATGTTTCTTGAGAGGCATAGCACTTGAATATTGTATACATAAATATTATAACAAAGTGTTACAATATGTTTGTAATATTATTAATATTCTACACTGTTATTATAGAACATGCTACAGAAGATTTCGCAGCGGATTGCGAACAAAACGTTGTTGATGGCATCTCCGCCTCAGCCATATGATTTGGAGTTGGCATAGAAAAAAGAGCGTTTGGGTTACGCAGATCATCTCCTTCTGTTTGCATAAGATTTCCTGTAATCTGTGAATTACGTTGAACATGAATGAGTGTATGATGATGACCTTGACATTGTTTACACGTGTATTTGGATTTACACTTGCTGACTACATGACCTTGTTTTAACTTTTTACTCGCAACGATCATCTAAGAATTTGAAAAATACCTCGAGTGTGGGCGTCTCCTTGCCCATACTGCGCTCTATCCATCTGCGCCGCGTGTCGGCGTCAAATTTCTCCAATGCCAAATATATTATCCAGCAGTCACGTCCAGTTTGATTGATCGCATCCAACCCGCGAACAATCTCGTTTGTCCCGTCTGATACCTTACGCAGAACTGTGACATCTATTTTACTTGTTGTTGGTAATTTCATGAATGGCTCCAAAAATGAATTAACAATGTGGCGTGGTCGATTATATATTTCTTAAAGGCGTTCCCAAGCAGTGTTGTAAGCCGATTCAGTGATCGCCAAATGTCGCACTAAGTTTACAGCTTCGTCGGTGAGCAGTGTTTTCAAGTGATGAAATTTTTGAGTGTTGGATAATTGCTGTTTGTTATGAATGGTGCTTTCATAAATATCCTGAAAGGCTGGCCACTCTGTGTAGTTGCCAGAAAACCTCTTTATTTCAATTTTTGGCAATTCGCTCTGATTTGGAATCGCCGAATTGGAATTTGAATTTGCCACAAGTCCAGCGAGTATCGACATGTCTGGGGTGTGTTGTTGTGGTTGTACAGCTAACCTCTCAAATAGTTGTTGTCGCAGCAATGATAATTTCTGCGTAATGTTTGAATGATGCGCGTTGGCGCCATTCTCAATGCCTGATGAAGTAGATGGTTGAAGACACCCATTTTTCTCCAGAAGTAATGAGTATACCTTTAGGTACTTCTCCTCATATGTAGCGTTGTCAGCCTCTGGATCCACATAGCCCTCCACGTTGTCGAGAATAGCCATAGAATCCCCTTGTTTGTTGAATTCCCTCCAAAAGGACTGGAGAAGTTCCATCCGTGAAGTGATCTCTGTTGTTGTAGTTGGGTCGAATTGTTCAGCCCAATCCAATATGCGCGTGATGTTGGCCTTGAGTCTCCGAATTATGGAATTGGAGAATGCGTTTATTAAAAAATAAATAATTATTTTGGCGAAGTATAAGGAACACGACGTTTATATTTCAGTGGCCAGAATCAACTAAAAACTCTTTATTCAAAATGTATAAATGAAAGCTTTTACATAAAAATTCTGATTAACTTATGCTACGTACATGTGTCTCCATATCTATTTGTGTTGGTACAATTATTTGGAATTCAATGCATATTCCATGATTATGCTGATTAGACTTATTTGACATACATGTGTTTTATCATATATTTGTGTTGGTACAATTAATTGGGATTAGGTGTATTGCATTTGTGTTTCGGTTGCTAAACCGGATGTTTTCGTATTTAAAAGAGTTTATTAAACTTGTGTTGCGAAATCACTTATTAAGCATTGAACGAGTTCAATAGCTCTTGTACTTTCTGGCTAATTAGGGTTTGTAGACGGTCTGGTTTTATATTATGTTCTGGGAATGGCGTGGACTTATACATAACTCCCGCGACTCTTTACCAATGCCTTTAATTGTTACATTGTTAACAATTATTCCGAATAACACAACACAAATTAACTTTCCAAAAATCCGTCTCGAATGAAAAAACAAAATGGGGATGAACCGATAGCTTTGAGTAGAGGACTTTATATTAATGAAAACCGAAGAGAATTGACGCGGGTTCTTAGTCAGTTGCTTGCCTTTATGTTACTGATTTTTTTTCACAATGTTCATAAGAATTAGCCGACGCAGCGGCAACTGAGATAATATATGTTAGTATGTGTGTATGCAAAAGAGTGTATGAAGTGTACAGAGATATGTATATATAGATTATAGATTAATGTATAAAGATGGCACTTATGCAATGTACAGATGGTTCCTCAACACCCTGATTATTTGCTAGAGGGGTCGTCGTTTCGTTGAAGGCGAGTTCTATCGCATGCTCGGGTTAATGATTTGGCGAGGGTATTCGGATATGCCTGCAGCTTATCGGTGTACTTTAGCTGTTGTACCTTTATTTCGGTTAGTACACTAGGAATATGTAGGTCTTTCTGTAAGTTTTCGTTTCTGATATACCAAGGTGCTCCCCCGTGATAGTTCTGAGAACCTTGGATTGAGCCCTTTGTATGGTTTCGATGTTGAGCTTGCTTGCGTTTCCCCACAGAGCAGAACCGTACGACCAGATGGGTTTTAACACCGAAATGTAGAGGCGAACTTTGAATTCCAAGCATAGGGGAGATCGTGCGTTGATAAGCCAATGTAGTCCAATTGCTTTAAGCTTTAGTTGACTTTTCTTGGCTTCGATATGCCTACGCCAAGTTAATCATCTGTTGAGGTGAACTCCAAGATATACAACATCGTCGGATTGAGGCACTGGCACGTTGTTCAACGTTGTTGCGTCAATGATGGGCAGTTTCTTCTATTGCGGGTAAACGTAACGTGTTTGCATTTCTGTTCATTTACACGGATGCGCCAATCTGCTAGCCACTTTTCAATTTCCTTTAAATGGGTTGCAAGTTGCTCAGCAGCTTTGATCGGGCATTTGGAGCGGCTAAGGATGGCCGTGTCATCGGCAAAAGTAGATGTGATGAGTGCAGGGCTTGTTGGTATGTCCGCCGTGTACAAAATATAAAGTGTTGGACCCAACACGCTGCCTTGAGGTACAGCTGCTTTTGATTCGAAGTCATCAGAGGTGAAGCTATTACATCGTACGGCGAATTTTCTGTTGGATAGATATGATTCCATTAGCCTGTGTGTGTATTGTGGGAGCGTCGTTTTTATTTTATATATTAGACCGTCAAGCCAGACTCGGTCAAAGGCTTGGGCGACGTCGAGAAAAAATTTGCTGAACAATATTCTTTTTGCTCGAATGCTGTGCGGATCTCTGAGGTGATACGGTTAACTTGCTCAATTGTGCCATGCTTTTCACGGAAGCCAAACTGATGATGTGGGATTATATTTTAGTTTACAAGGATTGTATTTATACGAAGTTGTAGGACCTTTTCAAATGGTTTTGAAAGACTTGGCGATAAACTGATGGGTCTGTACGATGATGGCTGTGTTTTGTCCTTTCCGGGTTTTAGGATCATTATGATTACTGATTTTTTTCCAGCTTATGGGAAAGTGACCAGTTTTTACTATCGCGTTGAAAAGTTTGCAGATGTGTTGCACGTGGGGAAGCTGGAATGAGTGTGTAGACGGGTTTGGCAGAAAGTCCGTTTTTAGATGAGCTGCAAGGGTGAGTGCTCTTTCTTCGTCTGATCGGGCCCATTTACCAGTTGAACATCTTAAAGGTGAAATTATCTCGGTTTGAGCAGTTATGGTTGGGTGAGCTTTAGGGCTAAGCTTCTCGATATATTGCCGCTGTGCCCTTGCTTTTTCTTGCCTAAGCGCTTTTGCTAGAGTTCGTGAAGCTGCCTTTAGGCGATATTTTGCTGCCGGTGATCGAGACATTTGCCATTAGACTTGTGTTTTTCCTGGGTGTGGCCAATGTTTGGGGTGGATATAACAGCTGCTTCAATGAGCATCGACTCTAATGCAGAGGTGCAAAGCTCGATGTCTTCTTCGTCGTCCAGTTTGGGATTTAACTCGATATGGTTGCTTATATATTTCTTAAATCTGAGCCAGCTTGTTTTATAATTGGTTAGTCCGAGTGGGTGCTCTGTTACTTGAGAATATGTTAATACAGTGAAAATTACTGGCGAATGGTCTAATGACAATTCTGCTAGTGACTCTGCCCTTATTAAGTTGTGCGTAATTCCCCTGGTGACTGCGAAGTCTATTAGATCTGGGAGCTTACGTGGATCTGTTGGCCAGTACGTGGGCTTTTTCGGTGAGGCGTAGTTACACATCTTGTTGAGGAACCAAATGCCTCTCTTTCTAAAAATTGTCTAAAATGTACTTTCTTTCTGTCTAAGCATGTATTTGAAATTTCCTTGAACATTGCGAAATTCGCCGGCGCCAATCAGACGCCTATTTCTACTTTTGTTCTCTTTTGAGCCGTTGAAACGGCAGTAATAAATATGCAAACGGACGATCAAGACGTATTCCAGCAGTGGCTGAAACAGTAAATTAGTAAAAGTTATTCATCACAGCTGCCTTTTGGATTTACCAGGCGGGATCCCCAATGAGGGTGCTTGGCGTTGTAGTCTCCTGCAGCAATAAATCATACTCCGAGTGTATTGAAGAAATCAGTAAACTCTTTTTCAGAGATTTAGAATCGTGGTGGACAGTAAAGTGCAGCCACGGTTGTACTGCTGAAAGTGGTTCGGACACTTATTGAAGTTGCTTGTAGGTATTGTTTGGCAAATCCATTTTGGAGTGAGTGTTTGATCCGGTTTTTGATTAGGATGCCAGTTCCTCCGTGAGCCTTGCCATCTGGGTGATTTGTTGCGTAGAATGCATATTTGGGTATTTGAAAGTTGTTTTTGTTTGTAAGGTGTGTTTCTGATAACAGCATGAGTTTAGAAACAGTGACAGTTCCTGTTTGTGCTTGGAAATGCCGTTTGCATTCCAGAGACCTATTTTTAGTGCAATTTTGCATGAACGTCATGAAGTTTGTCATATTTTAGTTGAGGAAGATTAGCGACGTTTCGATCCCGGGTTGAGTTGCTGGCCGAGTACGGTTGGACTTGGGGCCGCATTGTGAACTTCCGTTGCGCAGCACACTTGCAAATGTTACTCCAGGGGTAGTTGTTGTTGGAGTTGCTGATGACTAGCTCTTGAAAAGAGTACACCTGGTATGGTTCGCGAGGGAATAAGTGTCGGTCCCTGGATACGAGCCGTAGATTTCTTCGCATTGAGGCGTGCCTTTAGTTCCTTATAGACAGGACATGCTCTGTAATTCGCGGTGTGATTTTCACCACAGTTGCTGCACTTCCTTGTATTGGCGTTTGATTTGTTGTCGGAACAGACACAGTCGTGTTGAATTTGTCCACAGCCAACGAAAACTGGGCGAAGACTGCAGAACGACTTTGTGTGGCCAAACTCCTGGCTTTTAGTGCATTGTAGAGGGTGTGTCCTCTTTTGAGGCTCCTCGACAGTGATTCTGTTCTGTTTTAATGTTCGTCCATCGGGCTGTAGCTCCACTTTAAACAGAGGTTGTGGGACTTTGTTTCTGTTTAATATATTTGAGACGGACTTCACCTCAAAGCCCTTCTCTTCCAATGCTTCTACAATTTCCTGAGGCGGAACCGAGGGTTCAATGCCTTTAGCACGGCTTGAAGACCTTTGGCGCTCTTTAATTGGAATGTGTAGAAGTTCACATTCTCCGTTCTAAATTACTTTTCTATAGTACGATAGAACTGTTCGTTATTTGTTTGGACTTTGGTCTCTCTTATGTTTCCCCTGTTAAGTGGGGTCACATAAAAGTTGTCCTTGCCGACTAGGGCCACCAACATTGGCACCTAAGAAGTGCAGTTTGCACCACGGATGTAAAATGGTAGTGACTTGGCTACTGAGGGTTTCGTTTGGGAGACTCCTTCTTGCGATTCTGGCTGATTTGCCAAAATTTGGAATCCGTTTCCCTCCAAAACTTTACGTTCAGCAATGTTGCTTTTGGACATTTTGGGAGTGTTTCCTTTTTTTGTCTGAGGGCTTAGCTTTCGCTTGTTTATATTAATGTATCTGTCCATACCAGTCTGTACAGGTGACTTTAGATTCACCGTCACTGATTGGGCAGTTTTTGTTGAGGTAGTCTGCTGGACGGTAAATGAAGCTATTGCAGACTTTGCGGCTGTTACAGTTGTCGTTGAAGCAGTAGATCCACTTGTTGTTGTTGTTGTGAGCGCGCTGACGGCGGTCGGCGAACCCAATGACCCAATTAACACTTGAGGTGTACGCGAATTTGAGGGTGAAGCGTATTGGTCTCTTTACACGTTGGCATTGCTACTAAATTTAGTTATTTACTAAGTATTGTTATTTGAAGTTACAAATAACAATATAAATTGTGATTGGGCGTCTCTGTGGCGACTGACATCCCTATCACTTTAGTTTAACACTGATTAAATGCTGACACCGAAGAACTTGCGGAGCGCAATAAGAAATACGTCCGAACGCGGTGACGGCCAATAAAAATAAAATTAGTAATACATAATAGTATTAGTTTCTTCGGCTACATCATTAGATGTTTCAATATATGCAGCTATTGCTTCGTCCGCATTGCTAAATGGACGAGGACGCATAACTGTTTTAATTTGTTTATTTAAGCAATTTTTCTTCATTGCTTGTACAGCCTGTTTGGTACTTAATGATTTAGCTTGTTCTAGGGTATATTCATTTTCAATATAAGCTCCCTCTAGAGACTTAGCTAATTTTCCAACTTCCTGGGTATATACGTTAGGTGTCTTGTTATTCTGCGAAAGATTCAATAATCTTGCAGATATAGTGTCAATTGACTCTCTCTTAAGGATAGTTTTGAGTTTCGTGATTATTTGTTCTATCGTATTCGCAGTGCTTATTATATTTCTAGCTGGTCCTTTTAGTTTTGATTTTATTATGGAAACAGCTAATAGTTAATGTGTGTCTTTTATTGATTGTATTATTTCCAATGCATCTAGGAAGCTACGTAGGTTTTCAGCTTTACCGTCGAAATCCGGTAACATCCTTGATGCAGTGTTCATAAATTCGACATTGGTTAGCCCCATTATTACTAATTTTTGTTCTACTATCCTGGGATTTTTGTCGGAATCTGACCAATTGTCTGCTACGGGTAGCTTTATTACCGCAGTAATGGTAAAATCTTGTAGGTCCTTTTTCTTTGATTTTTGTATCAGTGTTATTTTCTGATTCGTACTCCTCTGATGAATCTATATCTGCCTGGTCCTTATTGAATTCTTCCCTAGTTCCAACTAACAAAAGGGTGTTTAGGATCGTTGGTATTGATATGTCTAAATTATATCTCCTTTGTACCGATACCAAATTTGATCGAAAATTGACTAATAATTTAGATACTGATGACCAGTGCGTTTGACTTAACTTTTCCTTGTTGTTGTGTAAAAGAATTCGTGCTTCATTAAAACACTCTCCTAATATCTCTGCTTGCTTGTTTATAGTGCCACTTAAGATATTTCTGTTTTGTGAAATACATTTATATGAGTTTTCAAACTTTTTCTTTATCTCCTGTAACGTGTCACGTATCTGTTGCCATTCCATATTTGACATTAAATTGGCAGATAAATATTGACAATTTGCCTACTTCTGATCTCATAGTGCTTTAATTATTCTTTGTAGTTTTGTAATTTTCATTTTATTCGTTTTTATTGAAATATATATAACCTTTCTAAAACATTAAAAATCGCTTTTAGGCATTAGACCATGTCTTACATATTATATGAATGCTTTTATAGAAATATATTTTGAAATTGCTAACTTTGAATTTGTTAAAATTATTATTTTTTTTTCATTTATTGCGAAAATATGAAAAGTTATTGAGTTATTGAAATTTGAGTTTTTATTTTTCTTTGATACTGCAGGCTTTGTTGAACTTTGGTTGACTTCCAATGGGATGCTATTTACTTGGAGTGTCACATTATTTTTCCTCTTTTGTAGCATGTAGAGAACGATGCAGATGACAATAATAAGTAGGAAAAGTATGGCCAGAGTGCCTCTATTTATGTTGGATTGGAAGAGAAGTTTACGGAGTTGACCAATGTTGCTGAGGTGAAGTGCTTCTAAAGATTGTAGTGATAGTACTTTTACTCTCTCGACCTCCTCTGGAGTCATCTGTATTATGGGCACTTCGGGTCTAAGGATGGTTGATTCGGTGTTGTCGAACTGCTGCAACATGAATTCTGTTGTTCCGTTCCAGGTCAGGTTACCGCCAAAGTCATTTAGCAAGATCAGCCCGTTGTCGATTTCCTCTATCTTGTCCAGATGTTCCGCGTTGCTGAAGTTGCAATATGCCCTAGTACCCTGAACTAGCTTAGGTATACATTTAGTATCGCTTAAATTATCAATTTGTGTCTTAAGGCATACGGTAATATTAATAAAGGTTTTACAGTTGTTTGGTATTTCGAATATTTGTTCTTTTGAAATAAAAAATTCGTTTTGAGTTAAGTGAATTATCTTGTTGTTTTTTATGACGGGTTTAATTAAGACGTGTTGGAAATTTATTTTATTTAGTACATGTATTTTAACTAAGTAGACAAGGATTGTCCTATTGTGCAATATAGAAACGTTAGAGAACTCAAGTATTTCTTCTATAGATAATGGGGGTAGTTCTTGATCGTTAAATGTGTCAGCTATCAATTTTAACTCGTCCTCACTTAGTAGTACAGAATTAATTATGTTAAGTCTAGCCCATTGAGTGGCATGCCTTATGTTGTTTATTTCCTCTTTTATTAATCTAATCTGGTTTTGGAAACTAATAGCTATCTCGTATGTGAAAAAACTATCTTTTTTTATTGAGTTTGTTAGGTCATTAGATGTTTTTGTTAGTTCATTGATTCTATGCTCTAGTTGTTTATTGATTATGATTTGTTTGTTATTATTTGATAATAGCTCGTCTAAGTTTTGGGTTAGCATTACTAGATCGTCGTGGTCAGGGCTCCCAGCCACGTATTTCCAGGCTGAGCCTATCCAGTTAATGGATCTAGCATGTCTATGGGTTAGTGTGGACGTGATAGCATGGAATGTGGTGAAAGTTTGTGTTATCTCATGGTGTAAGGTGGGATAAAGATGATTATTTTTTAATTCGTTTTCGGTATGATGTGATAATAAATTGATAGCATTTTCTATTTGGTTTAAGTCAATGATATGGGCTATGGTTGTAGTGTAAATCTGTATTTTTCCCACTCCTTTATTTATAGAAATTGTTTGTGCGTTGGTGAAATTGAATGTTTCCAAGAAACATGAACTGGTCCGTATGCTAGTCAGCAATCTATGGGAAAGGGATTATTGAGTTTTAATATTGCTTTTATGTACTATTTTCCCCGATTCGGTTAGTATAGTGGTATCTTTGTCCTCCTTCACCGTTTCTTTCTTATACCTAGCTGTTAGTTTGGAACCTAGGCGTGTGTTTTGTTTGACAAAGATTTCCTGTCCGCTATTGTAGTTTTGTATTTTTTTACGGTTTTTGTTATGATGCTCCAAGGCTGTTTCCTGTTTTGTTCTTATTTTGTCTATGTTGTTCTGTCTGGATTTTTCGTAGCATTCTGGGTCTGTTGTAATGTTTCTACCAAAGAACACGTCCAAAGGTCTCTTATTGGTGACTGAATGTATTGATGAATTGTACTCGTATACTGCTCTATCTAATAATTCTTTGAAATTGTTTTGCTTTTGGTTATTTTTCAGGCACCTCATTATTTCAGACAATGTGGAATGGAATCTTTCCACCTGTCCATTAACCGAGCTTTTGTAAGGAGGAGCTTTATAGATTTCGATATTTAACTGATCTCTCAGCATGAAGGTTATAGTTTCTGAATTCAGTGATTTTTCATTGTCCATGACAATACACTTTGGTACTCCATAGTACAATACCAAGTCGTGTAATGGTTCTTTTATATCCTGGATGGCTTTTGATTTGATAATTTTGGCCTGGGATAATTTTGAGAATTTATCTAGTGCTGTTAGCACCAATACTTTTTCCGTTGAGTAAATGTCTACATGGATGATTTGTCCTGGATACTGTGGGATGGGAGTTTCCTTTAATTCTGGGTTCGTAGGGTGCCTATCGTACTTCTGTTCTTTACATATCCTGCATTGTTTGATGAGGTTTGTTATTTTCTCCTTCATTTTGGGAAAGTAAAATTTTTCCGAAAGTTGTGCCTTGTTTTCTGTTATGCCACGATGAGCTCTGTTGTGTTCTTTTAATAATTCTTCTTCTTGTTCTGTGTCTGTTAAAATGTCTTTTACATATAATGACGTAAATCTGATTTTATAGTTTTTAAGGTGTGACGGGTATAGTTTTTGTATTGTTCCCATTATATCTTCTGCCGTTATGATTCCGTTTACAACTGATGGGTTTAAATGCTTTTTTAAGATGTCCAGTAAATCATTTTCGTTATATTTTGGTTGTTGAATCGTGTGCCTATGTATTGTTGGGAATGGGATATCCAAATTGTAGCTGGTTGAGTCGTCTCTCTTGATAAAGAGTTGATTTTTGAATGCATTGATAGGGACTTCTATGCTGTAAATTAAATTATCTGCTGAACTTTCTGAACTATGAATTGATCTGGCTAGGTCTTGATAACGCGTCTGCGACTACGTTACTGAGTTTCTGAGGGCTTTTAATGCCCAAACTATGGCTAACATCTCTTTCTCGTTAGTGGCGTAGTTTTCTTCCGCTTTGGAAAGCGTTCTTGACAGAAAGGAGATTGGTCTAGTACTGCGATAGTACTGCGCCTATGGCGAAATCGGAGGCATCTGTTGTTAATTGAAATTCTTTGTGAAAATCAGGGAATTGAAGAATAACTTCATCGGACACTAGGGAATTCTTGATTTTGTTGAAAGCATCTATTGCGTCTGGGTTCATATCAATTATTTTTTCTTTGAATTGTTTTTGGACACATGTCCATTTTCCCCTCTTAAAAGGGAGCTAAGTGGTTTAGCTAACTTAGCGAAATCCCTTATGAACCTTCTGTAATAACCTGCTAGTCCTAAAAAAGCTCTTAAATCTTTTAAAGTTCTGGGCTGTGGGTAATTGGCTATTGCTAGTACTTTGTCTGGGTTTGTTTCGATACCTTTGTCAGAAATGACGAACCCTAAGAATTCGACTTTGTTTTTGTAGAATTCGCATTTGTCCAACTGGCATTTCATATTGGCATTTTGCAAAGTTTGGAAGATTGTTTGAAGATTTTTTGTATGTGTTTCCCTGTCTTTACTGAAAATGATTATGTCGTCAATATAAATGTAACATATTTTCCCGATGTGTTCTCTGAGAATATCATCGAGCGCACGTTGGAAAATGGATGGTGCGTTTTTTAATCCGAATGGGAGTCGTGTAAACTCGTATTTTCCGTTATTCACGGCGAAGGCTGTTTTCGGAATATCAGACGTTTTTAGCGGGATTTGATGAAATCCACTCTAAGATCGAGGACAGAAAACAGTTTATTGTTGCCTAATACCTCATTAATCTCGGGAATTGGGTATTTGTCTGCTATAGTAGCTTTATTGAGTTTGCGATAGTCTATGACCATTCGAAATTTTCTTTCACCGGATGCATCTAATTTTTTTGGAACTATCCATACTGGTGAGTTATAAGGTGACCGTGAAGGTCGAATAATGCCATTAGCTAACAGCTCTTGAATTTGTTTATTTACTTCATCTTTTAGGGACATTGGATACTGGTAAAATCTTGAATATACTGGGGAGTCAGTGGACGTTCTGATTTCTGCTTCTACATTTGTAGCGTAGGTCAGTTTTTCATTTGGGTCCGCAAAGAGGTTGGGATATTTCTGTAGCAATTGTTCGAGGTCTAACTTTTGTTTGTCGTCTAAATGCTCTGTCCTGGGTATGATTGTGTTAACTGCTTCGTATTTTTTTTCTTTTATCGGTATTTTTGTTTTTCCTTTAATTGTCATCACTTTGTGGGCAACGTCGATCACTGCTTCTAAATCTTTAAGGCTGTCGTTGCCAAGAATGGCATCAAAAGATTTTAAGGTTGGTAGTAAAAAAAATTTTACAGTACATTCCGGGTGGTTGAATAAATTCACGAGTTTGTGGTGTGTTATTTTGATGCTACCTCCTACAGTAATTGCTTTAAAAGGGGCTTCGTTCGGTTTAGGATTTATAACATGCCTCGGTTGTATGTAGTTTCTATTTGAGCCCGTACCGATAAGTATTTTGAAAGTTTTGTGACCCCCCACTCTACATTCGAAATAGGGTAGTGAGGAGTCGCTCATTCTAAAAAATTCAGATCTGTATCAGGGTATTGTGTGTTTTCTGGTTCATTGTTTTCATTTCCCTGTTCCATGTACTCTGCCAAGCTAATGTCGTACTCTTCCTGGTTGAGAGCTTCTGTTATTTCTTGTTCATATTTTTCATAGTCCGTCATGGTGGCGTATGCCTCAGCATATCCTTGGTCGTTTTGTACCTGACACTCTACTCCCTCGGTGTTAAAAAGCCTTTGTCTTTTCCCGACTTGATTTGCGGGGAATGGTGGTCTTTTACCGGTATCGAACTGAGGTCTGTTCATATAGTTGACCATCTTCGTTTGTATGCTACGGTCAATGTCCATTGGCTCTGCTGGCTTGGCAGCAGTCGGACGAGGTGGGGCTATTGGTTGGGTCTGTCGGTATTGATTGGGTTGGTTTGGTTGAGGCCAAAATTGTGGTTGGTAGCCGAATTGATTTGGTGGTCTTTGGAATTGACCGGGCTGACCCTGGTTATAACTGTAAAATGTTCTGGGTTGAGGTACTGGTCTCCGTGGAGGAATTGGAGGTGGATGCTGAAATGGTGAATATATCGGCATTCCATAATTTGGGTTGTTCGGTGGATTCGTCATGAACCTACGAGGTGCAGGAATTGGGTTCTGGTCAATGTTCCTGAATTTCGTGATTTGCTGTCTATTGTTTGCGTGGGTTGTTCTATACGTTTGATTTTCTAATTTAAGACACAAATGCAAGGCTTGTGGCAAGTCGGTTGGTTCCTTGATGCCGAGAAGGCGTGGTAAATCACCACGTAGGCCTCTTACAAACGTATCTAGCGCCCTATCCCTATAGGATTTTGTCATAACTACCTCAGTTTGTCTGTCTTAATTCATACAGCTTACCTTATTGAGGATCAAGGATAGGTGTTGGTAGATACATTGGTAAAATTCCTCAACTGTTTGTTGTCCATTCTGTGTCATGGTAGTTAATTGGTACTCGAGTGTGCTTAGGTCACGTTTGTCTGCGAAGTGTAGAGTGAGACAACGAGCAATTGCCTCCCAGTTCAGGGGCATGTTATAGGAATCTAGAACCTGGTCTGCATGATGGGTTATTTTGCTACGTATTGTCTGTAGAATACCAAAGTATTTTGGTGACCCTTTGATACTGGAGTATGCCTCTAGTATCCTATCTACGCCCTTTTTCCAAGAGCTAAACTCAATAGGATCTCCCGAAAATTCTCTAATTCCCTTCACTATGTCCGGGACGCGGTCTAGATGGGTAACGTTGCCTCTAGAGTTAGGGTCTATGCTATAAGCAGCTGCCTCAGCAAAATCGCTAGTATTAGCGTTAGCAGTCATGTTGTGTATTATTGTTGCTACTCTGTCATTAATTATTTGGTCTATGTAGTTTTCTATAGAATTTGCTTCGACTGTTCTTTGCTGCTGTCTCTGATTGTGTTCAGCATTATTAGCTGAGGTTGATTGTAATTCGTCTGGGTCGATTGCGTTAAGTATTGAGGGTCTCAATAGATTGTTTGGATTGGCCATGATTGGTTAGTAAGCGAATGTTAGTTAGTAAGCGATGTGTTATGGATGAGAGATAATATTAAGGAATGTTTTGAATTTGCAAAAAAATATTTGTAAAGTAAAAATTTAAAAGTGGAATTGGATTCAGTATTTTATAAGAATTGCAAAAATATTTAGGTATTGAATTATTTAATTTTTTTTTTTGTTTTGCTTTAATAATGGATTTTATTTTATTTATTTTTTTTTTTTTTTTTTGTATTTGATTTAAGGGTAAAACCTAGTCGACGAGGCCTATTTGAATTTTTGCAGCGCCTTTGTGTTCTGTTGTTCGTTATTGTTTATTTATTTTTCGCTTCAAGTTACACTGCGCGGCTGCAAGATACTGAGCTTAAATTTGATTTTTTTTTATTTCCTAGAACTTAAAATTTTGATTTTACTTCAATATATTTTCTTTTTATTAATTTTCTTAACTTCTTATATTTGTAATAGATTTTGTTTTGTTTGGTTTCTCTTTTGTTTCTTATTAATTATTTAATTTTTCTCTTAATTTTCTGATTTTTTTTCTTCACTTAGTTACTAGTTTTCTTTAGCTTACAGAACTATTGTTGTTGTGTACTCCATCTCTGATGATGCCGAATTAGTCCCTTTTGGTCTCCCCTACTCGTGGTTCGGCGGTTCACACTTTAATTTGAGAAGTGCTCTGTGAACAGGTCGTACAAAGCATAAGCCCACGGTGCGCAATCTGTAGTTGCGATTTAGTTTTGAACTTGAGTGCCGGTTTAACGGGAGTCTAATTCACTACAAATTCGAGTTTGGATTGATCACTTAAGGTTCGTTTTGCCTTATCGTGTCAATTACGGCCGATTCGCGTACTTAGATAACGTTTTGCACTATTGTATTCGCGATCGGTCCCTGCTCGGGCGCCAGTTAAATGTTGACTTTATTTATTCGAATGCAACTTAAGACTGATTTACAAAATTGTTTCTGCTCTAAAGAAATGTTGGGCGGTGCAAGCAACGTTAGCATTAAATGTGGCAGAACTGCGGTTCGTGGCGTGATCGTATTCGGTTACCAAGAACTCCTTAACGGAAACCATGCAGACGTTGAGTCAGCAGATGTTGGATAACAATATTATTTTGTTGATGTTAACTTGCATACTTATTTAGATCTTGTCGAGATCATTTGCGCGGCTTAAGGCCCTTTTTGCAATACATTTATTATGCAACATGAATGCTTTATAAATTATATATGCACACATAATTAATAAAATCATTAATAGCAATGCCTTAGTAAATTTTAAATCAACATTTGATGACTCAATTTTATTTATTACCTTTGCAGTGGAATTTACTGTCTTAGTATCGATTAACCCCATTTTAGGTATTTCGGATATGTCGTCAAATTTACTGATCGAATTGTCAAACATTCAATATTTTTTTTTTTTTGTGTTGAGTAATTTTTAAGAAAACTTTTTTCTTTTTAAAAGTAAAATTTCCTTGTACAAATCCCTACCTATTTGTGCGCAAAGTTTTACAGGCTTATGCTTCTATTGGGCAGATTTGACTCCGCTCAATTTAACAATATTTCTTACAAAATTTTTTTTTTCAATTATTATTTATGCAAAAATGTTTTTCTTCCGCTGTTTTTTAGCCATTTATTGTTATTCCGATGTCTTCCAGCAGATCCGTTTTTCACTCTGCGTCACGGTCGCCATGTATTATAAAAGAAATATTTTGGAGTTGAAATTTATCGGCTAGTAACTTTTTATTAATCTGACGATAGTCAATTATTAATCGCCATTTTTTATTTTCAGAGTTTGGTAGCGATTTTTTCGGTACCAATAGAGGCCCACTTCTATTATATTATATATTATAAGCTGATACGGATGGTTCGACAATTTTGTCATTTATTAGTTTTTGGACTTGACTTTGAATTTCGTCTTTTTGACTATGAGGATTTCTGTAGTTTTTTATGTAAATTGGTTCATCATCCATCAGTCTTGTAGTTATTGATTCGGATTCAAGATCGAATACATCACTATATTCTTTGCATAACGTCGTTAGACGGTTATAAAATTGTGGTGGAAAATTTTTTGATAAAGTGGTTAGTACTGCATTTTCTCTCCGTTCAGGATCTATTTTAACTGCTTCGTAGTTTGAAAGTGGTTCATATTTCAGATTATTTATGTTTATAATCTGATCCTCTTCTGTTGTATTTAGCAGTCTTATGACCGCGTTTCGGGATTTTACGATGGTATTTGCTATGTAAATACCATGCTGAAGTTCTTGATTCGGAATCAATACACTGTCTTCTGTTGAATTTAAATTAATCTTACGGACAACTTGAGATCTTGCTGGTAACACTATTGAATTGTTACCAGAACTGTACGAAATTTGTACATATATTGGGTATCCAAGATTATTTGGTCTAATTATTAACCAGTCTTCGGACGGATTGAAGTCTAATTGACAGTTGTATTTTCTGATGAAATCGATTCCTAGTATTCTATCACATGGAAAAGCGAAAAGGGAATTTACGATATGAAAATCGTGTGGGATTATGTATTGAGAAGTTTGTATCTCAATAGAAGTAATTCCTTTGGATTTAGTTACTTCTTGACTTATTCCCTGTATGTTGATAATTTTATTTGTTTGTATTTTTTGGAAAGCATCGGAATTTTCTTTTAATATAGATATTTCCGCACCTGTATCAATTAAAAGTACTAACCGTTTTCCTGTTGCCACATTTATGAAACTTACAAATGTATTTTGGCTAAGACTGATGGTGTGAATCTTGCTGTTTATTACATCTGGGTATCTAAAGGAGTCTGGGAGTTTCCCGAAGTAGTCTGAGCTACACGGACATTGTTATTGCCGTTATTATTATTATAACCATTTTGTTGGTTATTTGATCTATTTCCTCTATTATTATTATTATTTCTGTTGTTTCCTTTATTGTTTCTTCGATTGTTATTGTTATTGCCGTTGTTATTATTGTTGTATCGGTTTTGCGGGTAATTCTGGTTACTACGGTTATTATAGTTATTATAATAACCGCGACCATTTCCTCTACCGCGGTAATTATATGAATTGTTATAACTACCACGGCCACTCTGTGCATACAATATTGAATTAGGAGCGCCAGTCATGTCAGTACTACATTCCAAGTACTTCATGATGGCTTAATTCATATTTCTGAAGTTTCCTGATTCTAGTATGCCTCTGAGTTTACCACTATCGCAATTCCGTTTCATTGTAGAGATGGCTTTCTCAGTACTGAATTGCTCAGCAAGCTCTGATGAAAGACCTTCTTCAATGTATGTTGATTCCAGTGTTTTTCTCATATTTTCAATTTCTGATGTAAACTTATCAGCAGTTTTACCCTTTTGGACAATTTTGGACAATCTCGTTTTAACTACTCTTGATGGTTCACCAACTATAGTAGTTTCCAATTTATTTATTATTTCCCTGACTGTTTTGAGTTCTTTGAATCTGCATAGTGTTCCGCAAGTAAATTTTGATTTTATTACGGCCACAGCTACGTCTTCAAATTCTTCCTTGGTTAAATCAATTAACTCTAGGGCTGTGAGGAACGTATCGAGATTTCTCTTTTGTTCATTGAACTCTGGAATAGAGGATGAAATTTCTTTCATAAAAGCTCTTTTAGATTTTGCCTCAGTCATTTTGTCTTGTTTGGGTATAACACTCGTATCTAGTTCAAAGTCAGAATCGTTGTCTTGTTCAGACAATGTATTTAATTCTGATTCGTTATCTTTATGTGGTAAAGTGAGTGACGCGGGAATTGTTAGATCGTGTAGATCTTTTTCTCCAATTTCTCCTTCGTCTGATTCTTCACTTTCCAATTCTAATTTTTCTTTGTGTTCTTTAACCTCTATAGCTAAAGGTGAATTCAGAACTGTTGGTACAAATATGTCCAACTTGTATTTTCCTTTTATGAGGATTAGATTTGCTCGTAACTTGATCAATAATTTTGAAATCTTTGACCAGTTCGTGCTATCTATATTTATTCTATTCTCATGCACTAATCTTCGTGCCTCATTAAAAGAGTCAACCAGAATTATTGCATGCTTATTCAGCGTTTCTGTCTGAATATTCCTATTCTGCGTTATGCACTTATATGATTTTTTGAAATTTTCCTTAACTCATTGGATATGGAGATATAATTCTTTCCATTCCATGCTTTAGTAAAATATATATATTTAGAAAAAAAATTTAAAAAATTTTTTTTTTTTTTTTATTCTGTTTTTTCTATCTCCTCATCTGATTCAACAATATCTATTGTTTCTATGTCTGTCTTAAATATATTGTGTACCCATTGTGGTACACCTCTACCTTTAGGATTTCTCATTAATACCTTACCATATACTACTTTTATGGACTTTTCCAGAAGCTCTACTATGTTTTTCTTAAATTTGTAATTATTAGATATCCAATACCGTATTTCCTTGTACTTGTAATTTGTTTCGCCTGATTCTATCAGGTAATCAAGGAACGGTATGTACTTCTTTAGACGTTTAGTCTCTATTATTTCCATTGAGGAGAAATTCTTCGTAGTATTATTTTTATTTATCTTTTTTTCTCCTGTTCTTCATCCATCAAATAGAAAAGAAATGTCCCTGTTGCATTTGAAAAGCAACAAATATATGGGATTGATAGGATGAAACAAGTACGTACCCTACTATTTTTTTGGATTGGGAATTTTTCACCAAATTTTCCAAGTAAAGAATATCAATTTCTGCAAAGCTTATAGCGCGTTGAGGTGAGTTAATTTTTTCACTCTTAAAAACCTCGATTATATCGGCCTCTATGCTAGGGTAGTCCTGTACTATCTTGCTGAAATAGGTGTCTAACATGCTCATTTTCCTGTTTTAGTTAATACATATTATTCGACAAAATTCAATTAGGATTGAAATATCAATTTTTGATTTTATTTTTAAAAATTTGTGAATTTTTTTAAAAAAAAAAATTTTGAGAGAATATAATTGTTATGTTTGATAATATTCATATATATATAAATTTTTTTTTTGTTTTTATTTATTTATTTTTCATAATGGTATTTTGATTTTAGCTTCGCATATCTCATTTAAATTTTGTCCAAGTCATTGGCTTGGCTTAAGGCTCTTTTTGTAATGCATTTATTGTGCAGCCTGTATGCCTTGAACAATATATATGCGAGCAAGATGACAACCATGGTCATTAAAAGTGCATTAGTAATGCTTAATTCAACGTTAGATGATTCAACTTTATTTATCACGTTGGCAGTGGAGTCCACTGTCTTCGTGTCTATCAATCCCATTTTTTATTTTTTATCAATTATCAAATTTGTGGTTGAATCATCAAACTTATTTATACTATTATCAAACATATAAAATTCGAGACAATTTTTAATGAAAACTTTTGTATATTTATATAGAAAAATTTTTCTTTACACCACCCTACCTAATTTTGCGCATAGCTTTACAGGCTATGCTCTTATTGATCGGAAATGGTTCCGCTCAATTTAACAATGTTTTGTTTTACAATTGGTTTTTTTTTTTTTTTTGTGTTTCTTATACGTTTAGCTTATAATAAATTTTAACATTTTTTTTTTTTAAATTTCATATAGGTGTTTGTGTTGATAGATATTTTTCTTGTCTCCTGGACCCTCTTTCGGGCATCAGCTGGTCGTCGCCGGTTTGGCACGCTGATGCTCCATCGGTGGCGTAAAAAGCGGCCTGCTTTTCACGCTGTGTCTTTTCTGCTGCTGCTGCTGTCCTGGGCCTATGGGCTCAGGCGGTACCGGTGCCGGTCCTCGCACCAGATTTTTTCCAACATGTGTATTCACAGAATACACTCCATAAAGGTCCAGGGCAGTCTTCAGGGCACTCTTCTTTTCTTTTTGGTAGTGGCACTTTTACTGGGGGAATATTGATTATTAGTTTTTTGGCAATATTTCGTATGGTCGTCGCCTCTGAGTGAGGAGGAGCAGTTGGCTTTTTGTTTTTCACAATTGACTTTAAAAAGTCAAGTTCTTTTTGCAATATTTGGGCAGTTGCCCATGGAGGGGGTACTGAATTTGTGTAGAGTAGCCACTTGATGTGTGCTATTCTTTTGTTAATTTTGTTTTGTACACCACCTCTCCTTGCCATGCTCTCACTCTACTCACTCAGATTTTTATATTTTTGGCCAATTTATTTTCCACTTTTTCCTCCAGTGTATTTTTGTCTCCATGCCATGTATTATAATTGTTGCTGTTATTGTTTTTATTGTTGCTGTTATTGTTGTTTTAATTCCATGCCGAAAACGTATCCATTTATTGTTGTTATAATTGTTGCTGTTTTATTAATATTTCCTTTGCAGATTTCCAGGTCAGTTGACCTGCGTCACGGTCGCCATGTATTAGATAGATCCCGTTCGCATCCAAGAATTAAATATTTCCCATTTTTTGTATCCAATGAAATAGTTCAAGTCTTTTTGTTTGATTGTTTAATTATTTATTCTTTTATTAATACTAATGTTCACTGTATGTATATTGAATGTGTTCACTTCATGTGTCTTGTATAGAATATAATAGAATGTTCTATTCTCTACATGTGTCTTGAATTGAATCTTATAGAATGAATTGTTGGTTCTTAACAAAGAGTTTACTTAGCTAAGACCGCGTAGCTGCGCTGCCAGTGACGCCGGCAGAGGAGCGGTCTGCTTATGTCATAAATGCTAACGTAAGCTAAATATGCATATATGGATATATGCAAGAGTGAGGATGTATCATGTTACATTGCTGGTCGCTTGTGTTATTATTGTTAATTCAGCAATATCCAGCAATGCATTATTTATATGCTTCACTGTGTACAGTGATCACTCGATAGAACATGCTACAGTGGTGTTGCAATTAAATCGGAGCGACAGTTATCATCGCTCGGAACACTTTTATTGTTTCTTTCATAATGGTATTAATTATTCATTAAGTCGAATGCGGCGCGGACCGCAGTGGCAGCGCTGCCTTATGAATATTAGTTCTTTAATATATAAAATGAACATATATGTATATCTTATATGTAAGCAGCGGATATGCCGCTGTGGGAACAGAGCGTGGTTTGCACATTGATATCTTATGCAAGCGGTCAATGCATGGGACACATGCTGACGAGGCTTGTCTGTAAGTTAGGGTACTCGTGGCCGATCATATTTCGGCGCAACAAAAACAAAGTGTCGTTGCATTGTAGCATTTATGTTTATTGATATATGAGAAGTATATTGTAACGCCGATAAAAACCTAAGTTCAAGTCTGTGCGCTTCGGGCGCCCCAGTTACCAAGTTGAGGATCCGGGTGTAGATATATTTATTTAATTATTTAATCAAAGTAAAGAATAAAGACTTATTTTGCTTTGCTTCAAAAGCGCTATATACTCTGCCTCAGTACTATTGAGTGCTACGCTGCGCCGCTTCTCTGATTTCCAAGATATTGGTCCACCAGCCAAGAAGAAAACGTATCCCGAGTATGACTTTCGGTCAACTCTGTCACCTCCCCAGTCTGCATCTGCATATCCAACAAATGCCTTGCCGGTTTTCTTGTAGTTTAACTTGTCCACCGTCGTTGCTAAGTACCGCAGGATGTGCTTAATACCTGCCTCATGCTCTGAATGGGGATCTTGATTCCGCTGTGCCAACTTTGCAACTGAATGCAATATATCTGGCCTTGTAGTAAGCGCCAACCACATCAGCTCGCCAATCTTCGTCTGAAAGCTATTCGGATCAACCTTTTTGCATGCCTTGTTGTCACATGCCACCTGATGCCCTGCATCTAAAGGAGTAGCCGCACTTCTACAATTTTCAATTCCATATCGTCTCAACATCTCCTTGATATATTGAGAATGGCCCAAAGTCACCATCTCGTTGAATTTCCATGCCCAAAAATAGCTCTGTTGCGCCCTTGTCTGTGCAGTCAAACGCATTTGAAACTGCTGCTTTAATGCTGTCCAACATTTGCTTCGATCGACATGCTATAAGTAAATCATCAACGCATACAAGAATTAATGCCAAATAACCTGCCCTACGCTTTTGATATAAGCATGGTTCACTGCTACATGGATAAAATCTCATTTCCTGTAGTACGCCATGCAGCTTGGAATTCCATTCCCTTCCTGACTGTTTCAAACCATATATTGCCTTCTTTAGCAATAATACTGCCTTTGGATTATACTCATCGAGGTATCCCAGAGGTTGCTTCATGTAGACCGTGTTTTAAATCGCTGTTGAGGTACGCCGTACATACGTCCATCTGATGTAAGTATGACTGCAACTCTGCTGCTAGTGCCAAAACAAATCGCACACTCTCAAGTCGGCATACCGGTGCAAAAGTATCCGTGTAGTTTACACCAAATCGTTGCGAGCATCCTTTCGCAACTAGCCGCGCCTTAAACCGCTCTAAGCCTCCTTGAGCATCCTTTTTAAGGCTAAAAACCCATTTGCATCCTACTACAGGCTGGTTTTTTGGTAAGTCAAGCAGCTCCCACGTTTCATTTTTGACCAGAGACTTATACTCAGTTGCCATTGCTTCATGCCACTGTGATGAATAGGACCCACTCATAGCTTCTTCGTAAGTTGAAATCGACACATCGCTTGCAACCATAGATCCAAGGATGTTGTACTGCTGTTGTCCTGATTAATTTCGGCCTTCCAGGACCCACACGTTGCTCTTCCTCCACCTGTAGAATTTCTTTTTCATCTGTGCTATGAAAAGAATTATCACCGCTACTTGACTCTGTAGACTCTTCCTCTTGTTCCTCTGTATCATTTTCTTCCGCCTCCTGATCCAGAACAGGAACTTCATCTTGACCATAAGGTCCAGCCAAATCAAAGGTAACTGTCGTACTGTCACTTTGCACCAAGAGATCTCGCTCATCAAAAAGTACATCTCTCTTCTCAACCACTTTGCGTGTCTCTACATCATAGAGTCTGTAACCCTTGGCTTCTCTTGAGTAGCCCACAATGCGATACTCTTTTCCTTTTGGTTGAAGTTTGCTGTCATGATTACCCTTGGACAATGCCACTGCAACGGAACCAAAAACTTTAAGGTGACTTATACAAGGTTTCTTACCGGCCCACGCTTCCATTGGTGTTTGGTTGATTAGTGCACTCGTAGGAGGTCGATTAAGAAGATATACAGCCGTGTATATAGCTTCTGCCCATAGCGCCTCACCCAACCCTGACTGCGCCAACAAACATCTGGCCATATACGAATTTGCTCTCCAGTACGATTTGCTCTCTCTGCAACGCCGTTTTGTTGTGGTGTGTAGGCTATTGTTAACTGTCGGGAAATTCCATGTAGTTTCAAAACCTCATCAAACGCTTTATTGACATATTCCCGACCATTGTCGCTGCGAATGCATTTTAGCTTTTTTCCTGTTTGCCGCTCCACTAAGTTTTTAAAATCCACAAACTTGCTGAAGACTTCATCTTTGCCTTTTAGAAAATATACGAACACTCTTCTGGATTTGTCATCAATAAATGTGAGGAAATATCTTGAACCACCAAGTGATTTATTTCCAAACGGTCCACAAATGTCACTATGAATTAATTCCAAAATCTCACTGGCTCGATTATCTGTTGCCTTTGGAAATGGGTGCACATGTATTTTGCTTAACATGCAAGTTTTGCAAGGAACTTTTGTATGTATATTTTCTGTAGTTATTCTACGAACCAAATTTTTATTCTTCATCTGCGTCAGACTTGTGTAATTGAGGTGACCAAGACGTCTGTGCCACAACTCTCCATTATCTTCAATAGCTGCGAAGATGTTTTCCACTTTTGCTTCAAAAACGTATAAGTTTCCAACCCTGGTAGCATTTAGAATACATTTGCTGTGCTGTATGATTCTAGCTACTGATTTTCCAAAATACACCTCGCTGTTATACTCAATAACACGAGCCACTGACATAAAATTTCCTGCCAGCTGTGGAACGTATAGTACATTATTTAATGTTAATTTGTACAAGTTAGTTTGCAAAATAACTTTTCCTTTGCCTTCTGCATATAAAATACCCGCATTTGCCAAACTGATCTTCTCTTTATGCCTCAAATTCTGAGAACATATTTTTGTCACAACACATATGGCATTAGCACCATCTCCTTGCAATGCTCTCCGTCTCCAAGACATTTATTAAGCTGCATTGCTTGCTCTCTGTGCTCTCTTTATAAACTTAATAATTTCTTGTAAAGTGACACTTTTCGCACTGGTCCCTTTGGCTGAACATCTCGTAGTTTTGTCCATGCCGCATTTGCTGTTTCACAGTTCTTGATATATGCCAGTTGCGATGGCTTTACACTTAGCGTTATTGTTGCTAATGCCTTGCGATCTGCTGCTGCCAGATTTGCAGCATCCCCTGCCTCCGTGGACATTGGGTTTCATGTCACATCCCACAAATAGGAGTGAACAAGCACACTTCGCATTTGTATGCTCCAAGAATCAAAGTGCTTTTCATCCAACTTCTCGATATGATACAAATTACTCATCTTGTCTGAGTCTCTTTTCTTTTAATATAAAGTTCGTAACTTTAATTAATTGTGCACTACTCTTTGTCACAAAAACCGATCACTGTCTTTCATTCTTTCTACCTATAACCGCTCCTGGGCCCATAACCTGTTGGGAGGGTTGAAGATGCTATCCGTAAACGCAGGCAAAAAATAATAGGCAAAGAAGACGTGCGTTCAACTGAGAAGTTTATTAGAGACTAAGCGCGTGAGTCATGATACTCCTGGATACCTGTAAGCTCCCTCTAATTTCCAGTTGAATGAATAAATGTTTGGTTTTATATTTGATATTAGCTTTGCGTTTATTTTAAAATAATATGTTCTGCTCCTTCTTTATTCTGTGGTTCTCTGTCAGAGACTGACTCTGTTGGTCATCGCATTCTTCTTGTAGACTTCTTCGGTTAAGGGTTTTTCTGCCTTGTCAGCTTTTGACCGGATGCTTGCAACATTGTCAAGCGGATGGTCAGTGCTGACGCTGAATGTGGGCAGAAATGTCAACGGCCGCTTTGTGCTGATCAAGCACGAGGCGGCTTTGGTGGAGGAGTGGGGGCGGAGCAAGAATGTTGGGTAACTCCTCCCCCCCTGGCTTGTAGTGACGGCCAAAGAGAAGGAATTGCCGGAACGAAAACTGGATCTGCGGCTGTTGATTTAAAGATGACTCGACGTTTTGCATATTTATATGCCAGGAGTGTTAAAATGACAAGGATGATGATTGTCCCATAGATAAGTATTAGATGGGTCGATATGCTTCCTTCCAGGTGTATCATCTTTATGTTGTTGTTCGATGTGGCCAATTGTAGTGTGTGAAAGGTAAGTATCTCCGTTGTTGCATTAACTATCAATTTGTTAACGATTGGAATTTTGACCTCCGTAGAGTCAACCGTAGTTATGGTTTTGTCGGCCACTATTTGTTTGTCTACCGCTATCGTACAACCGCTGTGTTGGATATGTGTGTTCCCATTTATTTCTTGTGTAGGTGCACAGGTGGATTCGATTTTCGTATCGTGGGCGTTGAGAATGAATATGTGCCCTTCTTCCGGAGCGATTATCTTTGTAGAGTTGTTACTGATTACGATGTTGCAAACGGGTGTTTTGTCCAGTAACAGGTTTCTTAAACATAATTCATTTGGTATAGCGTTTGCTGATTCACATATATTAATATAGTTTGCTTTTATACAATTATTTTTTATACTCTTGATATCTAATTTGTTCATTACAATATATTCGGGTATATCAATCATATTTGTATTGTTGATTGGTAATGTAACTAAGTGTAACAGATCGTAGGATTTTTCAGATAATATTGGTACATTTAACTTAAAAATTATTGTTTTATTTTTTATTATTGATCTAGGGTAATGAGATTGTAAATTTCATGTTCTAATTGTACAGATATATTTTGTTCAAGAAGAATGTCAGTGATTTTGTCTATTTCATTTTTATCTAATATAAATTTGGGTATCATTTGGAATTTCGCAAATAACAAGCTCTCGGCTATGTTATTGAGATGATTGTATAAAATGTCTATATTAGTGTTTATTTTGTGTACATATTGTAGGAATTGCAATTTTTGTTCTTGATTGTTTATTTCTTTAAATATTGTGTTTCCAAAATTGTTTACAAAGTGGGTTAGTTACTCCTGCTCTTTATTTATGTGGTTAGTTATATTCTCAAATCTAACATAGGTTTCTTCATTTATTATCTATTGTTCCATAGCAAACTTATTTATCTTATTATTTAGTTGGAGTCCATCTTCTGCATCTAAGTTCCCTGATATCGACTTTATAACTGTCCCTAGGCTATTAAAAAGACCTCTCTTCTTCCTGTTGTTTGGGGTGAGGCTTGTTAACTTATGTTTTAGTTGTTTTAGTCTTTCTAGTAAGGACATTTTAAAATCTGCTAAATCCGTTATGTCTGGTAAGTCTGTTATGATTTTATCGAATTGTTCTGTGGCTTTCTCGTAAGTTCCTAAGTCTACTAGGTGGTTGATTATTTTCCGAGCTACTATTATTCTAGCTTCTCCCAGGTTTATTTTAGCAATTGGTTGGTTATTGTCCAAGGTGTCCATGTCAAGTCGTTGTGCGAATGTTATTGCGAGTCTGCAATTATAGTTATATTTGATTAGAGTTATTATTGATTGCGGTCTTCCTAATCTTTGATTTGTGTAGTTTTTGATCTTTCTCTGTTATGAGAGTAATTCCTTTGTCTTCTTTTACTTAATGGGTGGTGAATCGTGGAGTAAGTTTGTTTCTCCTATTTTCCTTTCTATATATTGTACTCCCTTGTTCTACTGTATAAGGTTGTGTTCTATTTTGATTTAATTTTTCTGTGCGTTTTTCACATATCCTATTTAGATGCTGGGAAACTTCTGGGTATATTTTTTGTCGAAATTGGTTTAGTTGTTCTAAATATTTGTGTTCATTACTTGGGTTAAATGATTTTTCAAATGCGTGAGTTCGTCCAGTAAAGAGTTCGAATGGGGTAAGTTTAGTGCTTGAGTGTATTGCGTTGTTGTACGTTATTACTGTTTCTAGCATACTAATGATTTGGTTTTTTACCTCTTCTTTGTGAACGAAAGGGTATCTGTATGATTTTACGAAAATTGGTATTTGGTCTGTAGTTTGTATTTTATGTTTAACTGTGTTAGTAAATGTCAATGGTTCCGATTTTCTATAAAACAGATCTATGAAGCTCGAGTATAACTCAATAAGTCCCCGTTTTTATACCCTGTACCCATAGGGTAAAAGGGTATATTAAAGTCGCCAAAATGTATGTAACAGGCAGAATTAAGCATTTCCGACCCTATAAAGTATATATATTCTTGATCAGCATCAACAGCCGAGTCGATTGAGACATGTCCGTCTGTCCGTCTGTCCGTCTGTCCGTCCGTCCGTCTGTCCGTCTGTCCGTCCGTCCGTCCGTATGAACACCTAGATCTCAGAGACTATAAAAGATAGAGCATCCAAATTTGGTGTGAACATGCGTCTAGTGTGTACACAGATCAAGTTTATTTCAAATTTTTGCCACGCCCACTTCCGCCCCCGCAAATCGCGAAAACGTATTACTAGAGCTGTATTAAAGATATCGTATTCTTACTTGGCACACCTAATTATATATCAAAACTGGACCAGCTGACCAAATTTAGTCAAAATCGGACATTGATTATCGGAGATATACCTATATGAGTTTTGCACTGAATTGCCAAGGCGACATTGGCTGCCAAGAGTGAGCGAGACAGTATGCGTTCGCTGTTGCTGCATGTTATAGAGAATTTTGCATGAAATTTATGGCGATTTCGAGGATATTCTATTTCATTTAATATAACTAGTTGGTACAGGGTATACTCAATGTCGGCAGGGACGACTTGCTTGCTTCATTCTTCCTGATTTAGATGGTCCGTCTCTATATGTTCTAAATTGGTCAGTGTTTTGTAATCTTTCATGTTTGAAGATACGAGGCCATGCACGTGAAAAAATTCATTTTCTTTAAATTGTATTCCTTTTAAGGGTTGATCTAGGCAAAAGTGTTGGTCATTATTAGTTGTGTTATTGATTTCAAAAGTAGCGGACCCGTTTTTGACGTTGTACACTCCACCTGATAAGAAAAGACCTTCTTTTAAAGTCGTAGTGGAATATAGGAAATCACCATTTTTGGATTCAACTGGGAGTGTTATTCTTGATTTTGTTCCTGCAGTTATACAGTACGGTTTGGTTGTTTTATTGATTCTTGTCAAGATTTGTAATTTTGTGTTTGGTGTTTCTAGTTGTAGGTTTTCTATTTTTTTTATTTTTTTTTATTTTTTCTTTTATTTGCGACAAGAAATCCATTCCGAGAAGCCCGTTAAAATAAGAATGGAATTTGAATAGTAAAAATTGAATTTTTCCTTGCTGTTTGAATTCGTCAAAGATTTCTATTGTTGCTTTTTCATTGATAGTATACTTATTGAGAACTGTCGTGATTGTTACGGGAGTCACTAACTGTTGTTTACTTATTGGTTGTATGAGTTCTGGGTCAATGAAAGAGTTCGTAGAACCCGTATCTATTAGGAAAGGTATTTTCTGATTGTTATTAAATTTTAGGAACAAATATGGAAGTGATGACCCGTGACGTTCATTTATGTACCCTGTTGTTGTTGAGAGGCTTGGTTTCGAAAATTTTCCTCCTCTTCAATGTTACAAAGTTGATGTTGGTTTTCCTGTTTTTCTACATTATGGAAATTAGATTGGTTACTATTTTGATTGTTAGGGTAGTTCGAATTATTCTGTCTGTTTGTATTGTTAGTGTAGTTATTGTTTTGATTATTGTTTCGTTTGTAGTATGGGTTCTGGTTATAATTGTTTCGTGGGTTGTTGTAATTTGGTCTTTGTCTATTCACTTGATTAACGTTACCATTCTGTCCTTGTCTATCGTTTTGCGGTCTTGAAACGTTGTTTTGGTAGTTGTATTGGGTATTTCGAGTCATACTCCTTTGTCCATATTGGTTAGATCTGGAGTCATCTCTGAATTGGTTATAGAAGTTTCGTTCGTCTTGGCATAAATTGAATGCCTCTTCTATAGTCTTTGGGTTTTTAGCCCGAATTGTGGTGCGCAAAGGCTCCCTAAGTCCTCTATAAAAAGCATTAAGACAGACGTCGTCATATACTTTTGCTTTGTCTTTTGTAATTGCTGTACTTGGGTTTTCCGTTCCCATTGATGCAAATAGTTGGGCCTTCAATTTCCCTATGGTATATTAAAGTTTCCCTAGTGGTAGTCCTGTCGGAAGGGTTGTGATTTCTGCAATTAAAATTGCTTCGGTCTTTTTATATGAGAATATACGGTTCAAATTGTCTTTAATGTCGTTCCAAACCAGTGTGGTGTTGGCTGCTATTAGGGCATCATCAGCCCTACCTGTTATTTTATTTCTGATACTTCTGAGTAATATTTGAGCGAAGTTTGTCCTGTCCATATCCTTTACCAAGAGAAGAATATCTTCAACACTTTCAATGAAATTACTTAATTTGGCAGGATTTCCCTCAAATGGAATAAGTTCTTTGATCATGGCTAAAACATCTGCTGGGCGTATTACGAGTGACATGCCTGAGTTGTTGGATGCTCCACTAACTGATGGTGATGTGAAAGAAGACATTCCTTCAGTGGTTACCGTTTGTAAATTCGTTACTACAGAATGGTTACCTGAATCGGTCATGACTGCCTTCGCGGTATCTACTTCCTCACTAATGTTAAGTAGGCTCGATGCGCTCCTCAATCTAACTTTAACTGATTTTGTGGGTATTATACAATGTGTTAGTAATTTCTTTGACATTTAATTGAGACTTTAACTAATTTCCCTTACTTTTGGAAACGATAATGCACAGTGCGTATTGTAAGTGGGGTAATTATTGGTTGTGTTGTATTACAATATTTTGTGTTTTATTATTATTATTATTATTATTATTAAAGTGTAGGATATAGTTATAAACTATCAACCTAACTATATTTTACAAGCACTGGCAACTAAGGCCTTCGGCTTAGACGAAAAACTACATCCATACACTAGCCTGGGATTCGAACCCGGATCCTCGTTGTTCAGTTGCCTAAATGACTGGGCCACTTAGACAACTCATCTACCGAGGACTGCTATTTTGTGTTTTGTTTTACAAAAATTTGTTGAAGTGTGTGACAATGTGTTTTTTTTTTGTGTGTTGCTTTTCAATGATTTCTTTGTAATGTTTTTGTACAATGTATATATTGTTTTTAGGAATTGTATGGTGTTTGTGGAGTAACCTGGTTCGTTTTTTGGATAGGGATTCCTTCGTTGATATTTGATCTTTTTATATAAGTGTGTATTTGCTTCTGTAATTGATTGTTTTTTTTAGTGGGTGTATATATGTGTTGTATATAACATAGAGTGAATAGTATCGCATCATGTTTGTTCAAAAAAAAATAGGTTTGATAATGATAATAATATTGTAAAATTTCGTATTAAACATAGTATTATTTAGTAAAATTTTCATATTTATTGTGATTTGTGTGAAGTCGCTAATTTATTGCTTTGTTGACTTATTTTGTTCATTTTACGAGATACTTGGCAGTTGCTTCAGCGATTGAGTCAACTCAAGTATTACCGTCGTAAGTATGCAAATATAGTTCTGTTTCATACATAGGGTTTTTCTTTTTTTTTCTTTTATATAAAATTTCAAATATATATATATATACTTTGTGCTACCCGGCCTCAACAGTTGTGAGGTTAGCGACATCAGCGATTGATGCCACACGAGTATTTCACACATTGTATATTTTATATATATAATTTTATATTTTTGTTTAACGTTGATTAAAAAAAATGTCTTTATTTAATTTCAACGGAGTTGTTCTTTTACAAAGGATACTTATATTAACGTGCACTTAATGCTGAACTAACTGCTTGTGTGTTAAATATAAAAAGGAATCGCGAATCAAAAATGTAAAGGAGAACTAAACTCTAACAGAAGTGTTCGCGTATCAAGAACTGAACTGTTCGCGTAAGGAAGAACTGAACTGTTCGCGTATCGAGTGTAAAGAAGAACTAAAACTAATGTCTTAAAGTTCTAAGATTATTTATAGGAGATTTTTCGGGGGTGGCGTGATTTTTGGGAGTTGGCTAAAGTGGCCTGATCGATTCTGATTGGTCACTTCGAAGATTTGTTTTGGATAATGATTTCCCACGAAAAGGGTGTAAAGTGATCTTCTTGTTTTGGACGCTGCAGCTGCGCGTATGAGTTAGATGGGGTCATTTGTTTATAATATAAAAAGGGGTCAAGATTTGCTTAGCTTGCATTTTTACGCGTGGGAACTGGATGCGGTGAATTGTTTATAACAAAATAAAAGAGGGTCAAGATTTGCTGAATTAGCAATTTAAAGATGGGGTGAATTGTTTATAATAAAGTAATAAGAATGGTATTATATGGGGAGGCGGATATATTACTATATATATGTATTTGCTTCAAATTCATTTAATACATTGTGGTGCCAGGCCTTAACATTTGCTTCGGCGGCGACATCAGCGATTGATGCCACGCTGGCATAAATGCACATTGTATTTGATATTGAATTACTTTATTTTGTTTTGTTGCATACCCTTTTAATATTGGAAATGTTAGTACTGTACTGTACCATTTTTAAAAGCTTTGATTTGTTTTGACTTTTTAAGATTTTATTTAAATTTGTAAATTTGTTCACTTTCGACAGTTGAATTTTTTCTTGCTCTGTGATGCTTGGCTATAACATTTGTTATCAGCGGTGACATCAGCGATTGATGCCACGCAAGCATTTATTATACCCTGTACCCATAGGGTAAAAGGGTATATTAAAGTCGCCAAAATGTATGTAACAGGCAGAAGGAAGCGTTTCCGACCCCATAAAGTATATATATTCTTGATCAGCATCACTAGCCGAGTCGATTGAGACATGTCCGTCTGTCCGTCCGTCCGTCCGTCCGTCCGTCTGTCCGTCTGTCCGTCTGTCCGTCCGTATGAACACCTAGATCTCGGAGACTATAAGAGCTAGAGCTACCAAACTTGGTGTGAACATCCGTCTATTGCATAGACAGATCAAGTTTGTTTCAAATTTTTGCCACGCCCACTTCCGCCCCCGGAATTTGGAAAAAACTATAACTAGAGCTGTATGAAAGATATCGTATTGTTATTTGGCACAGCTGTTTATATAGTCAAACTGCTTCAGCTGACCAAATTTAGTCAAAATCGGACAATAAAAGTCGGAGATATTCGCATATAAGTTTTGCACTGAAACACTAAGGGCGGCATTGGCTGGCAAGAGTGAGAGAGATAGCAACCGTGCTCTGTTGCGGCATGTTAAATTGAATTTTGTATTAAATTGATGCCGATTTCGATGGTGTTCTAATTTATTTAATGTAACTAGTTGGTACAGGGTATACTCAATGTCGGCAGGGACGACTTGCTTGCTTCATTTTTTGTTGGTATTAATTTTCCTTTTAAATCTTTTATTAAATCTTCTAGCTCACTATCGTATTCTTTACTGTCACTTTCACTCATAAGATATATTTTTTTTTTTCCTGTGTTCAAAGATACAATTTCTGACACTCAATAATTTTTGCTTCTAGGTTTATATTTTGATTTATTTATTTTATTTATAAGCGGGCACTCTACTTACATGTTTTTTGTTTAAATATGCGTAAGAATATTTATATAAAATAATTAGCTGCTGTGAGTTGTCTTCTTTTCGTCTTTTCTTCTTTTCACCACGTCGGTCTGACGGTTTTGTGTTTCACTTTAGGGGGCACTCTCCACTGAATTATAGTTGGTTGTTCTTTCTGTTTTAGTTATTTTATATAACTTGTTGATTATTTGTTGCTGATTTTTTTGCTTTAGTTATTTTATATAACTTGTTGATTATTTTTTCTTTTTTATTACTTTTAGTAACTTGTTGGTTTTTTGTTGCTGATTTTTGTTTTAGTTATTTTATATAACTTGTTAATTCTTTCTTTGCAAGCTCCAAATGCCGATCTGACAGTTTAGATTCCTTGCTCAGGGTTTTTTGAGTTTTAGTTATTTTATATAACTTGTTAATTGTTTCCTTGCAAGCTCCAAATGCCGATCTGACAGTTTAGATTACTTGCTCAGGGTGTTGAGTACTTCTTCACAAAGTTGGGCGCCAGTTAATATATTCCTGTACTTGTGCGATGTCCCTAAGTACGCAGGTTGATTAAATGCTTGACTCGTTTACTTTATTGTTCAAAAAAGACTAAAGACTAAAAGTATAAAATGTTCTTAAGGTTGTTGCATGGATCAAGTTCGGACGTCACGACGTCCGCGCGTGGAACGTTGGCAGCGGTGAAGAAGTTGCATAGCAAGCAGAAATATAATTGCAGCTTTGCTGCTTATGCAGAATTTAGGCCGATGACTTATGTATGTCAGGCCGGATGTGTTAACTTATATCCGTTTTGTACTGAAATGCCAAGGCGGCATTGGCAGATAAGAAAGAGCGAGATAGCATGCGTTCGCTGTAGCTGCATATGTAAAGGAAAATTTTGTAAGAAATTGATAGCTACTTCGAAGGTTTTATTTTTAATGTTGGTACAGGGTATACTCAACGTCGGCAGAGACGACTTGCTTGCTTCATTAATGAATAAATTTATGTTATCTTCTTCATTATTAATGTGTTCTGTAATATTTTTAAACCTTAAAGAAATTTTTTTTATTGATTGATAATTGTTCATTGGCATTCTGTAACAGGTAGTTTTCGTTTTCCTGTACTTTATTAAATTCTTGCTTTATTTTTTCTTGATCATTAGCATCCATATTACCCGTAACTACTTTAATTAGGCTTCCTAATCCGTTAACTAGACCTCTTTTCGATCTTTCTTTTGGAATTAACGTTTCCAATCTTATTCTTACTTGGTGTAATTTTGCTTTGACAGCCTTTGAGCTAAATTTAGTTCAAAATTTTTTGATTTTTTTGGAAATTATTTAGATCTATTTTCTGTATTAAATTCCTATGCGACCTAATGATTTTAGCATCACCCACTTTAAATTGAAGAAGTTTATCATTCTCGGTCAATGGCTGCACTTTCAGCTTTTCTGCTTGAATCTGGGAGTACCTGTAAAGTATTTGATTTGTTATTCTGTGTTTTTTTTTTGATTTTTGTGTGTAATTAGTGTAATACCTTTATCTTGCAGAACTCGATGTATAGAGAAACGCGATGTCAACTTATTTCTTCTATTTTCTTTCCTGAATACTATTTTATCTGGTTCTAATGTTTTTCGGTTATTTCTGTTTTCGTTTGCTTTTTCTATCCGAATCTTTTTGGTATTTTCTATTTCTTGTCTGAGTTCTGGATAGATTATGTTTTGGAAGCTATTTAGTTTTTGTAAGTAGTCGTGTTCATTATTGAATGTGATTGCCCTGTCGAAGATGTGAGGTCTGCCGTAAAATATTTCATATGGGGTATTCTTCAGCGTTGAGTGAATAGCGTTGTTATAAGTAATTAAGGTTTCTGTTAGTATGCCATTGTGTTCGCACTACAGTTTTTTAACTTTTCTTTTATCTAATATAATGCGATAGATTTCCGTTAGGGAAGAATGAAGTCTTTCGACGGGAGAATTACTAGACGATTGTTGCACTGAAGTAACATGTAATTGTATATCGTATTGTTCACAAAAATCTTTAAAAAGTCTACCTTGAAATTCTGCCCCTTGGTCCCAAACAATTTTTTGCGGAACATCAAAGAAGTGTCTCTAGAAGATATTGTATATCCCATAGCGAATTTACTGAATTTGTCTATAATTGTCAGGATTGTGTTGTTGTTTATTGTATAAAGGTCAATATGCAGAATTTGCATCGGTACTGTGGGAGTTTCTGTTTCTAGAAAAACTAACTTTTGTGGGTGACTATCATATTTCAAGGTTTGACAGATATCGCATTCGTTAATTACTGAGGACACTTTGGATTTTAAATGGGGTGTGTAAAACATTCTTTTTAGATGAGCTACTGTCTCGTCTATCCCTCTATGGTTACTATTTATGTGGTATTTCTTAATTTCTTGCTCAACATGGTTTGCATCTGTAATATCATTCAACATTATTGTACATCGGATGATTTTCTAGAGTTTTGTGGGAAGAAAGTATTCTGTAAGGCTTTGAATTATTATGTCGAAAATATCGTTATTGGTATAAATTGCATACGTTCTTCTTGGTTTCAGAATTTTCTGTAATTGTCGTGTAGTTTTCTCTTTATGGAAATAAGTTCTTCTTTATTTTTGAATGGGGTTGTTGTTATGAGTTTTGACTCGTTGCCGGTTTGAAATATTAACTGAAGATTGTAGTCATTTAATGGTTTGTTCACTGTTACTATCGTATTAACTGGATCTACTGCTTGGCTGTTGACATTTATTTCTGCTGGAATTCTACTGAGGGCATCAGCTACCACATTTTCAGAGCCCTTTGTGTACGTTATTTCGTAATCATACTCCAGTAACTGAAGTTTCCAACGGACTAGTTTGGAATATGGTTCTTTGAAATTCATTCATAATATGTTAGGGGTCTGTGGTCGGTGACTATTTTGAATCTTTGACCAAAGAGGTAGGGACGGAAATATTTAGTTACCCAGATGATGGCAAGCATTTCTCTTTCAACTGTTGAATAGTTGAGTTCTGTATCTGTTAGCGTACGGCTAGCAAAACACACAGGTTTTTCGTTATTGGGTGACCCTTGTGAAAGGACAACTCCAAGGGCGACGTTACTAGCGTCGGTGGTCAAAATTAATTGCTTAGAGTAATTTGGGTATTGTAAAATTGGGTCATTATAAAGGAGAGTTTTGCATGTTTCAAATGCAGAAATGAATTCTGTGGTGATTTTAACGGTCTTTTTGCCTTTCAGCAGTTGTGTAAGTGGTTTCGTAATGGTAGCAAAATCTCTAATAAATTTTCGATAATAGCCCAAAAGGCCAAGAAAGGATTTTATATGCTTCCTAGTTTTAGGTAAAGGAAATTGTTTTATGGCGTTGATCTTATTAGGGTTTGGCTTAATTCCATTTTCTGCAACCACATGGCCTAGGTATTCTATTTCTTTTCTGAGGAAGTCTGATTTATTTGATTTTAATTTAAGATTTGCCTTGTCAATTTTTGAGAATACTGCCTCAAGGTCCCTAATGTGTTGTTGTAGTGAAGGGGAGAACACAATGATGTCGTCTAAATAAATGAGACAACATTTACAGTTTAAATCGGCCAGAACATTGTCCATTATTCTTTGGAAAGTTGCTGGGGCATTAGTTAGCCCAAATGGCATTCTGACAAATTCAAAGTGACCTTCCGTTGTGGAAAAAAGCGGTCTTATTAATATGTTTAGGCTCCATTTCGATCTGATGGTAGCCGCTGGCTAAGTCTAACGCAGTAAAATATTTTGCTCTGCCTATTTTGTCTAATTGTAAAATGATTAATCGTTTAATTCCGTTGACGGTATAAAACCGAATGATTTTTATTTGAAAAGAAGTTCTCAGCTTAGCCTAAGAATTCATAAGTATATAAGTATATAAAAAGAATATAAAAGAATGAGAGAGCGTAGTATGTATGTATGTATATGTGTAAATGCAGATGGCATACATATATATTTAACGGACGTATAAGCCTAAGAGAATATGCTGACGAGGGAGATCCCATGCTGGTGGTCAGTGGCTGATCGCATTACATTTGTTTATCTTCTGCGCTCGCCTTGTTTATGCATAGCGACAAAGTGTCACTATGAGAACATATATTATACACCAACATGTAGAATACTCTACATTGCGTCGGGTATTATTATTCTATTACTGAACATACTACACCTCCCTCTTTTTAAAAATAACGTAGTATTTATACGTAGTTATTTAATTAAATTTAATTAATTAATTTTTTTTTTTTTTTTTTTTTTTTGTTTTTTTTAGTGAAATTACTTAATTATAATGAAAATTATAAAATATATAAATTTTTTTTTATATTCAAATAAAGATAAAATATCTTTATTGTCTCTTAATAATAATTTTTTTTTTTTAAACAATTATTTCTAATTCAATTTTTTTTTAAAATTTTTTTTTTAAATTGTAAAAAAAGGAAAATAAAAAAAAATTTCGTTATTATATATTTTTTTTTATTTGTTATTATTTTATTTCGATTTCCGATTTCTACTTTATAAATGGTTTTAACCTGTTTTTATGAACTTTTTGTTTTTTATTTTTATCATCTGTAATTTTTATATTGTCATTTTCTTCTATACCTACTACCATATAAGGTCCTGTATATTTAGCATCTAGCTTATGACCTATTTCTTTTCTTAACAAAACTTTATCTCCTATTTTTAAATCAAAATCTAAAGTAGTTTTATCGTAATATTCCTTATTCTTCAACTTATGGTTTTCTAACATTATCCTAGCTCTTTTATATGCTATTTCTATTCTAAATTTTATTTCCTTAGAGTAGTCTTCTAAATTGTAAATAGGATCTATTCTATCTATTTTGTTAAAATCTATGAACTGATTTGGTAGTCTTCCAAATACTAGTTCGTATGGACAATATTCATGCACTGCCGAGGGTGTTGTGTTGTAACAATAAGTGAAATATTGTATCCAAACATCCCAATCGGACTTATCTGCAGATATGTATGAACGAATATATTCATTGAATGTTCTATGACTTCGATCTATTGTCCCTAATGTCTGGTGGTGGTATGCTGTAGATGTTAAATTCTTAATCTTTATGTACTTGCATATATCTGATATAATCTGGTTTTTATACTCAGTTCCCATGTCCGAAATGAGTGTTTTCATTGGACCGTTCTGAAGTATGAAATGTTCGAATATAGCTTTAGCTACATTACTTGCACTCTTGGATGCAACTGGAATAGCTACTAAGTATTTTGTAAGGTCGCATATTAATGTGACAATATACTCATTTTCACTATCTGATTTTGGTAGCGGACCTATTGTGTCCACTATCATTCTATCAAAAGCCTTTTCTGGTGTTTCTGTTATTATCATGGGAGTTTTTGTGTGTGTCGTAGTTTTTGACACTTGGCATCTATGACATCTACGTATGTACTCTTTGATATGGCGTCCCATATTTTTCCAATAGTAGTGTCTTTTAATTTTTGCCATTGTTCTGGTAATCCCTGTATTGGATCGTCATGAAATGTAGACAGTATTGCTTCTTTTTCTTTTTCATTTTCATTATTTATTAGGTTCACCGGCTGGAGTAGCGCTACTCTTAATGTTTTCAATATAATATTGCCCATATTTTTAAAAGAATCTATTGAAACCATTTCAAAGATCTTTTCGCTCGGTGCCACTTTGAGTTGGCTGATTTCAAGTACAACGGCTTGCACTTCAAGCCTTTGGAAGAATTGACCTAAGTCAAGAATTCCATTGGTGTACAAATCGCTAACATCAATTCTTGCTATAACTTTATTTCCATGTCACTAATAACTTAGGCTAATAGAGTAGACGTTATTTTTTAGTTTTGAGTATTTGGAGGAACTTGCCCGTTTCCCTGTTCACTTTGGGTAACTCGGACATTATTGCTATTATAATTATAGCCGTTCCTGTTTTGGTTGTTGCCTCGGTTTGAATTATTACTATCTCGGCTGTAACCTCGTCCACCTCTATTGTTTCTTTTGTTATTGTAATTATTGTTGTTATTATAGTAATTGTTATTACTATAGGAGTTGTATCTACCTTGGCTATTACCTCTACCTCCTTGATTGTAGTAGCTACCTCCTCTATTATTTCGTCCACGCTGAAATAGTACTGTGCTAGCACTTCCAGTCCTTTCAGTGCTGCAATGGATATATTTACCCATTGCATCATTAAAAGTGACGAAGTTATCAGCTTCTTTTTTTTTTTTTTTAACGTTTTATTTGTTTGTTGGATCTCTTATATAGGCTTATAAGACTAACAACAATTTTCTAAGTTTATCTTAATCTAACACATAACCTAACATCTGAAAGATGCTACATTGATCTACGGCCCTGATTAATTACTAGAGGGTTGGGAGGTCGTTTCGTTGAAGACGAGTACTTTCACGTACTCGGGTTAATGATTTGGCCAGGGTATTCGGGTGTGCCTGCAGTTTAGCGGTGTACTGAAGCTGTTGTACCTTTATTTCGGTTATTACGCTAGGAATGTGTAGGTCTTTCTGTACATTTTCATTTCGGATATACCAAGGTGCTCCCGTGATGGTTCTGAGAACCTTGGATTGAGCCCTTTGTATGGTTTCGATGTTGCTCTTGCTTGCGTTTCCCCATAGTGCAGAGCCATATGTCCAGATGGGTTTTAATACAGAGTTGTAGAGGAGAACTTTGAATTGCAGACAAAGGGAGATCGGGCGTTGATAAGCCAATGTAGACCGATTGCTTTGAGCTTTAGTTGCTTTTTCTTGGCTTCGATATGCTTACGCCAAGTTAATCTTCTGTCGAGGTGAACTCCAAGATACACAACATCGTCGGATTGAGGCACTGGCACATTGTTGAGCGTCAATGATGGGCAGTTTCTTCTATTGAGGGTAAACGTAACGTGCTTGCATTTCTGTTCATTTACACGGATGCTAATCTGCTAGCCACTTTTCAATTTCCTTTAAATGGGTTACCAGTTGCTCAGCAGCTTTGATCGGACATTTGGAGCGGCTGAGGATAGCCGTGTCATCGGCAAAAGTAGATGTGGTGAGTGTAGGGCTTACTGGAATGTCCGCTGTGTACAAAATATAAAGTGTTGGACCCAACACGCTGCCTTGAGGTACACCTGCTTTTGATTCGAAGTTATCAGAGGTGAAGCTATTACATCGTACAGCGAATTTTCGGTTGAATAGATAAGATTCCATTAGCCTGTGTGTATATTGTGGGAGCGTCGCTTTTATTTTATATATTAGGCCGTCAATCCAGACTCGGTCAAAGGCTTGGGCGACGTCGAGAAAAAATTTGCTGAACAATATTCTTTTTGCTCGAATGCTGTGCGGATCTCTGAGGTGATACGGTTGACTTGCTCAATTGTACCATGCTTTTCACGGAAACCAAACTGATGATGAGGGATTTTGGTTAACCAAGATTGTATTTATACGGAGTTGTAGGACTTTTTCAAATAGTTTTGAAAGACTTGGCAATAAACTAATGGGTCAGTACGATGATGGCTGTGTTTTGTCCTTTCCGGGTTTTGAGATCATAATGATTACTGATTTTTTCCAGCTTATGGGAAAGTGACCAGTTTTTACTATCGCGTTGAAGAGTTTGCAGATGTGTCTCACAGCACAGATCGGGAGTTCTCGGATCATTTTTGGGGTTATTTTGCCATGGCCGGACGACTTTCTTGGGTAAAGGTAGTTTTTAATAATTGCAGAAATTTCCTCCGTTTGGAATTTCGGTTGCTCACTTTCCATTGGGGTGCGCAAGGAGGGGAGCTGAAAAGAGTTTGTTGACGGATTTGGAAGAAAGACCGTTTTTAGATGAGCTGCAAAGATGAGTGCTCTTTCTTCGTCTGAGCGGGCCCATTTGCCAGTTGGGCATCGTAAAGGTGAAATTATCTCGGCTGGAGCAGTTATGGTTGGATGTGCTTTCCACAGCGAATATTTGGTGCTGGTAGGGCTAAGCTTCTCGATATATTGCCGCTGTGTCCTTGCTTCTTCTTGCCTAAGCGCTTTTGCTAGAGTTCGCGAAGCTGCCTTTAGGCGATGTTTTGCTGCCGGTGATCGAGACATTTGCCATTCTCGCCTGAGCCGTCTTTTGTCTGCTAGAAGTGGTTCAATTAGTCGGTTGTTAGACTTCTGTTTTTTCTGGGTGTGACTGATAATTGGGGTAGAAATATCTGCGGCTTCAATAAGCGTAGACTCTAGTGCAGAGGTGCAAAGCTCGATGTCTTCTTCGTCGTCCAGTTTGGGATTTAGCTCGATATGGGTGCTTATGTATTTTTTAAATCTGAGCCAGTTTGTTTTGCAATTTGTTAGCCCGAGTGGTTGCTTTATTATTTGTGGTTCTGTTAATATAGTGAAAACTACTGGTGAGTGGTCCGATGACAATTCTGCTAGTGTCTCTGCCGTTATGCAATTGTGCGCGATTCCCCTGGTGATTGCAAAGTCTATTAGATCTGGGAGCTTGCGTGGATCTGCTGGCCAGTACGTGGGCTTATTCGGTGAGGCATAGCCCATTTTGTTTGCTGGGTTGATGATTGTGTTATACAGCTGTTTGCCTTTAGGGTTTACCAGGCGGGATCCCCAATGAGGGTGCTTGGCGTTGTAGTCTCCTGCAGCTATAAATCGTACTCCGAGTGTATTGAAGAAATCAGTAAACTCTTTTTCCGAGATTGAGATTCGTGGTGGACAGTAAAGTGCAGCCACGGTTGTACTGCCGAAAGCGGTTTGGACACTTATTGAAGTTGCTTGTAGGTATTGTTTGGCAAATCCATTGTGTAGACAGTGTTTAATCCGGTTTTTGATTAGGATACCAGTTCCTCCGTGAGCCTTGCTGTCTGGGTGATTTGTTGCGTAGAATGCATATTTGGGTATTTGAAAGTTGTTTTTGTTTGTAAGCTGTGTTTCTGATAACAGCATGAGTTTAGAAACAGTGACAGTTCCTGTTTGTGCTTGGAAATGCCGTTTGCATTCCAGAGACCTATTTTTAGTGCAATTTTGCATGAACGTCATGAAATTTGTCATGTTTTGATTTAGCGAGATCAACAACGTTTCGATCCCGTTGGGGTTCTGGCCAAGTACGGGTGGACTTGGGGCTGCGTTAGATTGTATGGTGGCGGGATCTACTATTTGAGTGGGCTGTGCATTTCCATTGCGTAGCACGCTTGCAAAAGTTACTCCAGGAGTAGTTGTTATTGGAGTCGCTGATGACCTTACGGCTCTTGAGAAAAATATTCCCGGTGTTGTTTGAGAGGGAATTAGTGCCGAGCCCTGGATGCGAGCCGTTGATTTCTTCGCGTTGAGGCGGGCCTTGAGTTCTTTATAAACATCCTCTGTAATTCGCTGTGTGATTACCACCACAATTGCCGCACTTCCTTGTATTTGTATTTGATTTGTCATCGGTACAGACACAATCTTTTTGAGTTTGTCCACAGCCAACGCAAACTGGGCGAAGGCTGCAGAAGGACTTTGTGTGCCCAAACTCCTGGCAATTAGTGCATTGTACCGGGTGTATCCTCTTATGCGGCTCTTCGACAGTAATTTTGCGATGTAGCAGAAGTTGAAGATTGTATATAGGGTGCACTGTGTTAGGCTTAAGTTTTTTAACGCATGTGGGCTGTAACTCCACTTTGAATAGAGGTTGCGGCACTTTATTTCTGTTCAGTATGTTTGAGACGGACTTTACCTCAAAGCCCTTCTCTTCCAATGCTTCCACTATTTCCTGCGTCGGAACCGTTGGTTCAATGCCTTTGATAACCACTTGAAGGCCTTTGGCAGTCTTTAGCTGGAATGTGTAGAAATTCACACTTTCCTTTCTAAATTATTTTTCAATAGTACGATAGAATTCTTCACTTTTGGCTTGCACTTTGGTCTCTTTTATGTTACCCCTATTGAGTGGTGTCACATAAAAGTTGTTTTGACCAACTAGCGCTACCAGTGTTGGCACCAGTGTAGTGCAGTTTGCACCACGAATATAGAATGGTGGTGGCTTGGCTACAGAGGGTTTAATTTGGGAAACTCCTTCTTGGGATTCCGGCTGATTTGCCAATATTTGGAATCTATTGCTTTCCAATGCTTTTTGTTCAACAATGTTGTTTTTCGACATTTTGGGAGTGTTGCCTCTTTTTTTAAGCTTTCGCTTGTTTATATTAATGTATCTGTCCATACCAGTCTGAACAGGTGACTTTGGATTCACCGTCACTGGTTGGGCAGTTTTTGTTGAGGTAGTCTGCTGGACGGTGATTGAAGCTATTGCAGACTTTGCGGCTGTTGAAGTTGTCGTTGAAGCAGTAGATGCAATTGTTCTTGTTGTGAGCGCGCTGACGGCGGTCCGCGAACCCAATGACCCAATTAAAACTTCAGGTGTCAGCGAATTTGAGGGTGAAGCGCATTGGGCGCTCCAAGACGAATTGTTGTTGCTGGTTGGCGTGAGCAATTTGCTCGTACTTGCACTTTGGGATTCAGCACTTGTTGTTGTTGTGGTGGTCGGAGACACTATTGAGAAATATGCATTGTTGCGTTGTATAGAGAGCCGACGCTCGTTTTGTTGGTGAAGAATTTGTTCTCGTAGCTTCTGCTGGCGAGAGTCTAGTGAAGAAGGGCCCGAGTTAATCTCTTTACAATTTGGCATTACTAGTAATTTTAGTTATTTACTAAGTATTGCTATTTGTATTTACAATTAACAATATAATTGTGATTGGGCGTCTCTGTGGCGACTGAGAGCCCTGTCACTTGTTTTATTTTAATTGATTGAAGGTTGACACCGAAGAGATTGCGGAGCGCGACAAAAAATACGTCCGAACGCTTTGACGGTCGACGGTTAATCCCTATGAACTTGAAAAAATTGTCAGTATATTTTAACTAAAGTAAATAAAAAAAAATTTAAACAAATATAAAAAAAAAATTAAAGAAAATATTTTCAAACGAAATAAATAAGTGGGACAAATTCATAATTTGTGTCTAAAAATTAAAAATAAGAAAACAAATGATTTTAAATCATAAATACAGTTTAAATTGACCACGCTTTGTTGTTTAAAACTTTTAATATACGTGCTGCCATTGTATTTATCAGGTTTTGGAGCATTTGGATGTCCAATTTTTCCCATTTTTGAATTATAACTTTTTTTAAATCTTTTAAACTTCCTATCTGCTTTCCGTTGGCATAAACTCATTGAGTCACGATGGCCCAAATATTTTCTATTGGATTTAAGTCCGGGCTGCGTGTTGACCACTCAAAAATTGGAATGATCGAGTTCCTGAAATAGTCCTTAGTGAGCTTTATATTGTTGATGGGTGCATTATCCTGTTGGAAAGTCCAAGTATCACCGAAATAATTTTCTCCAAATGGGACTAAGACAGTCTCAAGCAGTTCCACATAATTTTCAGCATTCATTTTATGTGATATAAAACACATCGGAGTCTTTCCATTATATCCAAACGCTGCCCAAATCATTAAAGGCGTTCCGTGAAAGTACCTGGACACGTGGACTTGTTTGGGGGTTCGCCCATCGCGAAAATAATATCGTTATTAACTTTTTTCGTCACTGAAAATTATATTTCTCCACTTAGTGTCCCAAAATTCATACATATTGGAAAAATGTAATCGGGTAGCTTTTGCCTTGGCAGAAGCTCAGGTTTCAGGAGTTTTTTCCGTATGAAACATTATCCGATCTCTTTTAAATTTTTTCCATACGTCCTAACCGGTACATTTTTTATTCGCCTTTTGTTCCGGTTGTCAATCAATGGGGGGAGGCCCAGAACGGGGTTTTCTTCCTTATTTTTCTAGATCTTTTAATAATTTTTAACTGTTTTCTTATTTTTTCGAACATTCTCTACATTTTTGCAAATTTACATGACCATTTCACGCAATGCAACAATTCTCCCACGTTCTTTATTAGTTAAACGAGCGAAACTCGACATTTTTTTATAAAAAAGTTCATTCTGAATTTTTACAAATGTTGAGATTGGTTGGCACTTCCCTTTTTTTATTTGTTTTTTTTTTTTTTTTGTTTAGTTTACACATTTATTTATTTCATTTGATTTTCTTTGTATTATTCTGCCTTTGTCGTGGATGTTTTTTTTTCTCTTTTTCTTTTTTCCACTTTCTTTTTCCATTTTAACACTGCTTTTCCTCCTTACAGTAATACTAATATAAAAAGGTGAAACTTCATCATTTGTTGAATACCAGCTGCGCCAGATACCTCTCGGGAGCTTGAGAGGGTTTCAATCCTTTTATTTGTGTATATTATTTTCAGTTTCTTTAAAGTTTAAAATCGAAGTGAAGTTCTTTTATTCTATTCATTTTAGTTGGAGCTTCTACTGTTTACAAAAATTGCTTACGTCTATATTTATGTATATTCTCGCCCACGCAGGGCTTATGTACTAAAAATGTAAAAAGTGCTGATACTGCAAATTCGAGTTAATTGGTTGTTCAGACAGGTCGCTTGCGGAACTTAGAGTTTGTTGCTCAATAGTTGGACATTCCGTTGTATTATAAAAGAAATATTTTGAAGTTTGTGGTTTTGCAGTTAAATCGGAGCGACAGTTATCATCGCTCCGAACACTTTTATTGTTTCTTTCATAATGATATTAATTATTCTTTAAGTCTAATGCGGCGCGGACCGCAGTGGCAGCGCTGCCTTTTTTTTTTTTTTTGGATTGAATGAAGATTTTTGTCAGTCTCCAAGTAAAACTGACACGAGATTCGAAAATGATAACGGGGAAGAATCAGGAAGAAACCCCTAAGAAGAAATTTAAAAAGAAAAGAAAATTTATTTAAGATAGTAATGTGACAACGTCGTTGGCTTTGAGGTAGTTATAGCCTGGAGGTAGGAAACGACAGTAGTCGGAGAAAGTGAAGGAATTTTGGGCGCCAGCCGAATGAATGGCATGACGTCCAGTGGAGTCAACTTCTACACGAACCTTTTCGACCATGATGACGTGGTCGGTGAGAAAGGAACGGTCGAAGAGAACGACAGGTCCGGTGATAGCGACCACTGTTTTAGCGATCGTCAACTGCTTGGCGATGGTAAACAGGACAAATTTTTCGACGTTGGACATCGTAAGTTCTTATAACTAACTATGTCGTGTCGAGAAGGGTCAAAGTTGAGAACAAAATGTCCTTTGCAGTTGTAAAGTTTGAGAAATTCCTTTTTGTTGTTTACGAGAAACAGGATTGAATCAATGAGCAAATGATGTTTGGTATACTCGGTTTTGTATCTCTCAGTGATGGCGTTATTGAGAGAAAATTCAATATGTACGTTATTAAAGGGGGTGGTGACGTCTCTCATGGATGTACGATACTCCTCCACGTGGTCGGAATTGAGCAGGTCGCGCCTGCCCATTTTTGTGACGGTTCTGATGGATTCTTATGTATATTAGTTCTTTAATATGTAATATATAAAATGAACATATATGTATAAGTTATTTAGATTGTTTTGTTGTATTATAAAAATGTTATTTGTAATTCTTTATTAGCGGCTAACTTGCCGACTCAAAATATATCTTGAAACTAAACTTATAATAACTTATAAAAGACCCAAGAACCCCACAGCTAACAAAGAATAGCTGAATCAGCGCCTCGTGCCATCCAGTTGGTAGCCGAGGTCAATGCGCCTCAGCTGGAGGATCATATTTCGGTCGACCGTGAGACCGACTAATAGCTGACATAGCAACTGTAACTATGTTGCAATTGCTTCCGCTCGCTTATTTGCTTGGCTCGCTATAACTCCTCTCTCAGCTAAGTGATGGACGTCCTCGGACTTCTTCAAAGCGGTCTGCAGGTTTGTAATCAGCTAGGCTTGATGTTTTACTTTCCACCGGCGACGAACCTCGTAGATGATGAAGATTGCCACCGCAATTATGGCTAAAGTAGCACCACTACTGATGATGGAACCAGATACCAGGTTGGAGCGAAGTTGACCTATGTTTTGTAGGTTGGTCAAGCTTAGTTCATGTAGAAGTGGCAGACTTAGTTTCTCCCGATGGCTTGTTATGTTGATTTGGGAGATAGCTGCAACCATTGGTTTCTTCTTTAATGCCCCATAGTTGTTAACGAACAGGGTATCATTTATGGTTACTTCGTCATCAAATGTTGCCAAGTATGTGCCAACAACCACTTGTGTTTGATTGTCTCTGTTGGTGATCGTTGCCGTGACATCATTGATAACAGTGGTGGATGATGGAATCATCATCTACCACTGTTATTGGATCCAGATGACTGTAACGAGTGCCGCATCTCGCCGGTGTCCTAGATATGAGGTTCTGCGCGCAATTAGGTGTTGATGATCTTCTGCAGAACGTTGTGCTCACCGCCACATCACACCCAGTAAACGCATACGATTCTGTGCCACAGTCCGCAACTATGCTACCCTTTTCAAAATCTAAAACTATATTTTTTCGTTGAACAGGATAAACATTAATTTTCTTACATGCTAATTTTGGATTTGGATATTTTATTAGAAAGTGTAGGATGTCGTTATTTTGAAAAGCTTTAATACTAGCTACCTCTAAGATATCAGTTACACTAATGTTAGTGAGATGTTTGTTTTTGATTTCCTGAATATCAAGGTCATTAAGAATTACGGGGCTGATCAAATTTGCTTTAGCAAGTGTAATGGTTAAGATTAAATTTTGTAGGTCTGAAAATACCATTCTATTTTTTTCCAGGACAGTTTCAAATAGGTAGTCAATGTTTAATTCATCGATTTTGCTTATTTCGTTTAAAGAGTTAGTGAGCTTGTTTAATCTATCTTGAAGTTTGCTATTTATTTCGATTTGTCTATTTTCTTGTTCGCTTAACTGGTTTTTTCTAAATTTTACTTGTTCCCAATCATCAAAATCGGATGTACCTGCAACCACTTTAAGAGCAGTGCCTAATATGTTTAGACTCCTAGCATACCTATGATGAACCCTTAATGTTAGAGACATTAGTGTACTAATTCTATCGATATCTGCTAGTATTAATTTCCTCACATGTTCTTGTTTGAACGATTCCACCAACACTCTCGTTTCTTCGGCGTAGGTTTGGTAAGACGTCACGTTTGTTGTATGTCCAAGGTACGCGTAGTCATCCCAAATAGTTACATCTCCGTCCATTACAGGTATGTAATTGGACATTGAGTAATCCGTCAATTTTACCGAAGTCACCATTAAAGCCGTTAGTATCGGCAGTACAAGTTTAATTCTAAATGAAATATTAAAAATTAGAAAATAATGAAAATATTTTATCGAAGATTGTCCTTATGGACCATCCTCCCTTTTATGAGAACAGACGTTCCCAGGTCTGCCTCGACCGTACCCTCCGTATATAGTGGGGTCAGTTTGTTACCTAATCGTTTATTTGATTTCACCCATACCTTGTCTCCTACTTGATATCTTTTTTCAGCTCTTTTCTTATTCCCCTGTTCCAATTGTTTGTTCTGAGTCATTTCGAGTTTTTTTCGAATAGCCGCCTCCATTTCTGCGGTTGACGTATGGACTATTTCTATCGGTTGCTTGTTCGTCACCGAATGGATAGTTCTGTTATATTCTATTGTTGCCAACAGTATTACATCAACTGTCTCGTTGGTTTGAGAACTAAGTTTTTTGCATCTTGCAATCTCCGTCAGGGTGCTATGGAATCTCTCCACCTGCCCATTCGAAGTGCTATGCAATGGAGGTGCATTTGTAATATGAATGTCAAAATTATTTGACAACAATGATTTTATTGTCTCAGAATTAAGTGACCGTTCGTTGTCACAATAAATAGTTTTAATTTTTGGAAAGAGGTTAATCAGTTGGAGTAATGGAGCTTTTATGTCAACAATTGCTCGGGAAGCAATGGGCTGTACTACAGCGAACTTGGAAAATTTGTCAAGACATGTAAGAAAAAGTTTTTTATCTGTTGAAAAAACGTCGACATGTAGAATTTCTCCTGCAAAAGATGGAATGGGTGTGACACCTAATATGTATTTTTTAGGGTGTCTATCATATTTAGCCACTGAACAAATTTTTCAATTTGCAGCAATCTCTGTTGCTAGTCTGTTCATATTTGGAAAAAAATAATCGCGAAGCACTTGCTTAACATTTTCCTGAGCTGCTCGATGAGCTCTGTTATGCTCAGTGGTTAATATTTTCCTTTGTTCCGTTCGGTCAGGAATATCGCTGACTAGGCACTTCGAATACCTAAAGGTTGTGGTTGGGAACATTTCTACGAGTCTATGTTGAATAAAGGCAAGCACTGGAAGTTCGCAGTGAATTGCATTGACTACATCCGCATTTACCACATCCTGCAATGTTTGCATTAATGTGCCTCCATCAGACACCTGAATAATATGTCTTGTCTTTGTCTGGAAAAGTAAGAATGTTCTTACTGAAGGGAAATCTGCTTCTTCAATGACAATTTGATTCCTAAAACAATTGACCGGCTTGTCCGTTGATTCAATGGTGTAGGTCAGTGATTCTTCGCTATGAATTGTAGCGATGTCCGATTCTTGAGACTGTAAAGCATTTATATTTTGCCTCGACAGCGCGTCGGCAACTTTATTTTCTTTCCCTGGTTTATAAATAAGTTTCGCGTTGTGATCGTCAATTATGGATTTCCACCGCTTTATTTTTGCGTTAGTATTTCGATCGGACACTGCGAAGGTGAGGGGTTGATGGTCGGTATAAATGTTTAAGCCCCTAACTCCCTAAATGTAATTTCGAAGTGTTTTTAAAACCCAAACGTTTGCCAAGAGTTCCCTTTCATCAATGTTCTCGAGATCATTGTTATGGGTCTTCCGTCCTGCGACAATACTACTCCCAGGCCGAGCTCTGAGGCATTTGTTGTTAGATCAAATGGGTTTTTATAATGTGGGTATCTTAACATGACATCTTCAGATGTTAAGATAAGATGTTGGTGGTTTTATAGACTGTATAGCCTGAACCTTTTCTAGTGAAGTTTTTATACCTCCCCTAGTAACAACAAACCCGAGGTATTCGACGCTTTTTTTGAAAAACTTTGATTTTTCCTGGGAAACTGTCATGCCTGCATCACCAAGACACTGAAGAATTATGTCAATGTGTTTAACATGATCTTCTTTTGTTTCGGAAAATATGATGACATCGTCTACATAGACGTGACATATTTTCCCGATGTATTCTCTCAGAACATCATCGATAGCCCTCTGAAAAATACTTGGGGCATTTTTTAGTCCAAATGGGAGTCGACAAAATTCGTACCTCCCACTGTTGACAGAGAAGGCGGTTTTTTCCCTATCTCCTTCTGCCAGCTCGATCTGGTGGAATCCCGACTTTAGATCCAAAGTCGAGAAATACTGTGATTTTTCCATGTTCGACAGTATTGTCGTAATAGAGGGAATTGGATATTTATCCGACACAGTTACTTGGTTTAATTTTCGAAAGTCAATGACCATTCTTTTCTTTTTATGTCCGCGTTCGTCAACGCCTTTTTTGTCTACAACCCAAATGGGATTATTATAAGGCGATCTCGACGGTCGAATAATTTTGTCTTTTAAAAGTTGTTTAATTTCCGTGTTAACGAAATCAGATACCCCTAACGGGTATGGTTATGGCCTTGAAAACACAGGTTCTCCCTGTGTTCGAATGGTTGCCACCGTGTTTATATTAAAAGGTAAAGCTATTTTGGGGTCTGCGAAGGAAGAAGCTCTTAGCTTAATCATTTTTTGAAATTTCTCTTTTATAGCAGGAGGAATATCTTGATCATTTATTTCAATGAAATTTACGTCAGCACATTTGTGCAACATAATGTTTTCAGAACCCCCCTTAAAAAAAATTTTGCTTTCCGTGAAGTTTATGGTGGCGTTCACCTTTCTTAAAAAGTCTAACCCTATAATAGCATCAAAATCAGTTAAAGTGGTCAAAATGAAGAAAAAGGATTTTTCTCCGAAGAGACTGATTTTACATTTTTTGGTAACAGAAGAGGAGCCATGAATGGACTTAACCTGAAACGGACTCTGCACTGGGACTATGTGCTTTAATTCGGACAATGGTTTAATATAATTTTTTGATGCCCCAGTGTCTACGAGAATTTTTATTGTTTTCCCGTGCAACTGTTTGGTAATGTATGGGAGGAAGGATGTTGCCCTAAAAAATTACAGGCCTCAATGTCGGATTGTTCATCCTCGAAAAGTGTTACAGCATCCTCTGCTTTTGACTCATAATCTTCGTCACCGTCTGGCACAACTTGATTATGGTTCACATTTTGACGGCTTTGCGTCGAATTTGCGAAAGGTTTTCTTTGTTGCTATGCCGTTGTCTGTTTAAACCGCGATGAGGATGGATCAACGTCCATTGGCTCAGCTGCTGAGTTTGATTTCGGCCTTGAAATTTTGACTTTGAGCTATTAAACTGTCTGGAACTTTGGTTTCCCTTGCCAGCATAGTTCTGTTTTTTATTGAAATGTGGGTTTTTATTTTGACCCGAATTTGAGTGACCATCATGATGGTACTGTGATTTTTTTGATTGCTCTTGGTTGTTGACTGAATTTTTATTTTTGTCATCTGCAGCCTTTGCAAAGGTTGCAGCGAAAGTGGCATATTCATTGCTGGCTTCAGCCTCTTGTGCCATTGCAAGGGCAATTGGCAAAGTCTTGGGCCTTGCCGGTAAAACGTGTGCCTTAAGGGACTTTTTTAGTCCCGAAATAAATGAGTGCAATGCATCTTAGCGATGTTGTTCATTGAGGGTTAAGGCTGTTGATGTATCATGAGTCATCAACGTTTTATTTGTTAGGAGAGTTAAGGTTTTCTCGATTTCGTCATAATATTCTAGAAGGGACAGTTCTCCCTGTCTAAGGACACCCAATTTCTGTTTTATAACGCGAGCTGGAGTCTTATCTGCATATGTGAATTCTAATCTTGCTATTATAGCATCAAAGTTTAACGCGGTATTGTATGATGAGAGTGTTGAACTTGCCGTACCTTTGATTTTATTTCTTATTATTCCTACTGCTTCATAGTGTGCTGAACTCCCATTGTATGGGCGGAACAAATCATACGCAAATGTTGCTGCTGACCGCCATGCAACATATTCTGCCTGACTACCACTAAACTCTGGAACCGATCTCACTATGTTAAGTGGCTCTTTGCACTCCACTCCTGGTACTATTTTAACTGTTTCAAACACTTCCACTTCCGGTGTGGAAATTTTTAACTCATTCACTTGTCTGGTTAAGTTTCCTATTTTTTCTTCTAACTTTACTTCAAATTGTTCAGCTTGAACAGCTAGAGCAGATCTCACAGCTTCCTGCATTAAATTAAGTACTTCCTGGGCATTCATATTTTTTATTTTATTCTTTTCACTTTCAGTATTTAATTTTATTCCCTTGCATAGCTCGACTAACTCTTCGTCACTGCAATCACTTGTCATAGAAAATTTTTCACTTTCACACTTTGCTAGAGCAAATTTGGTTTTATAACTAAGAAAATTTTTTAATATATTTTTTTTATTTATGATTAAAAAAAAGAAAAAAGGAGAAATCGAAATCAATAACAAAAGTCTCACTTACATGAAATACATTGACTGCAATTTTAAAAATTTCCTCCTTATTTTAGTTATAAACTAGAAGGATGGGCTAACTTCGGCCGTGCCGAAGTTCGTATACCCTTGCAAACTGTTATTTAAATAACAATTACACATTTATGATGTGACAAAATCATTAGAAAGCATATAAAACAAGTCAAACCTACATTAAATGTTTGTAGCATGAGAAAAAAAAGTATTTCGAAAAAAAAAATTTTTTGACCCGATTGTTCCTATGGGAGCTATAGCATATAGATGACCGATTTGTCTGAAACTTAGCACAGACATTTCTATATATACTAAACTTCCAAAAACCAAGTTTCGTGACAATCACTTTCAAAACACCCAAGTTATTGCTCTAAGACTATATTCTTGACCGATCGTTCCTATGGGAACTATATGATATAGTCAACCGATTCTGATAAAACTTGGTGGATTTGTTTAAAGGTGTATTAAACTTATGAACCCCAAATTTCGTAACAATTGATTGAAAAACAACAAAGTTATTGAAGTTTAATTCTATTCTTGACCGATCGTTCCTATGGGAGCTATATGATATAGTCATCCGATCGGGATGATTCCGAGATATACAATGCCTGCAGTAAAAAGAAGCCTGGGTGCAAAATTTCAGCTCTGTAGCTTTAAGGGTCTCGGAGGAGAAGCTGTTGATCCAGACAGACGGACAGACGGACAGACGGACAGACGGACATGGCTATATCAACTCAGCTCGTCGTGCTGATCAAGAATATATATACTTTATATAGTCGGAAACGCTTCCTTCTGTGCGTTGCAAACTTTTGAGCAAAATTAATATACCCTTGCAAGGGTATAAGAAATCCCCAAGTGACAGTCAAAAGTCGGTGTGACGGGCGGTGATGACGTTGTTCGATGTATGGTGTTGTAACTTTTTCGCCTTTAGCTCTCCTAGTTTTTTTATATTTTTCCACAAAAATTTTTGAATTATTTTTATTCACACGCGTTATGTTTCGTGGATTCGCGTTTGTTTTACGTAGACTTTAAACCACGGAGTTTCGAATTTTTTGTTTTAATATATTTTTCTTATGCCGTTGGGCGCCAGTTATTTAAATTGGATAATTATTTAATTATTTATTATTTCTTTATTAGCGGCTAACTTGCCGACTCAAAATATATCTTGAAACTAAACTTATTATAACTTACAAAAGACCCAAGAACCCCACAGCTAACCAAGAATAGCTGAATCAGCGCCTCGTGCCATCCAGTTGGTAGCCGCGGTCAATGCGCCTCAGCTGGAGGACCGTGAGACCGACTAAATAGCTGACATAGCAACTGCAACTATGTTGCAATTGCTTCCGCTCGCTTATTTGCTTGGCTCGTCATAACTTATATGCTGCTGCAAACTTGGAAAACTTGTCTATAACTGTTAGAAAGTGCGTATTTCTAACTACGTTTGTATGTATCTGTATGAACAATTTGGTTCTTATCTGATGGGGTTTCTGTTTTCTTGAACTTGTTTTAAATAGGATTCCTATCATATTTAATTTCTTTGCACCGGTCATATTGGTTAATAACCACTTGCACTAATTCTAGCAATTTTGGGTAATATATTCTGTTTTTAATTTGATTGTATGTTTCTTGAATACCTGAATGCATACTTTCTCTCAATGTAAAATGATATCTGTAAAATGATATCTGTTTCACTGCTTCCGTTTCGGATTCGATGTCTTGTGCTCTGAGTGTGCATTTTATGAATTCTATCTGCTTGTCGTTGGAAAACATTTCTATTAATTTTTCTTGTATTCATGATCTGGTAATTCCGAGCATATTCCTATTTTTCCTTTGTTTATATATCTCCTAAAAATTTCCCCCATTGTTGAAAAATCGTGTTTTGCTATGAATATTATTCTTTTATTATTTACTGTTTTATATTCGTCTGTCTTGCAATTTGTAATAATTATCTGCGTCTTATATTTATTAACTAATTCCTCTTTTATAAAAAAATGATCGTGTAGGTTTTCTTCTGCTGAGTGTATTGTCGCTATTGATGTATTATCTTCTTCGTCTTCCATGTTTGCTATCGTATTCATACTTGATTCTTTGTCGTTATTTTCGTTATGAGTGTAGTCGTTGGCTTCAAGTCTACTTAGAAAGTCAGCTACTCTATTTTCCTTTCCTTTTAAATAATCAATGTCGAATTGGTACTCTCCTAGCTTCAATAACCATCTTTGATGTCTAGGTGAAATGTCTTTTCCTTTATGTTTCGAATGTAAGAATTTTATAGGTTGGTGATCTGTTAGTATTTTAAACTTTCTTCCATACAAATATGGTCTAAAGTAATTTAAACTCCAAAGAATTGCCAAAAATTCTTTATCGGTTGCCGAATAATTTTTTTCGTGATTATTTAATGTTCTCGATGCATAACAAAATGGGTGCCCTTCTTGGGATAAAACTGCCCCTATTGCATAGTTCGACGCGTCTGTCGTTAGAGTAAATAATTTTTCGAAATTTGGATATCTAAGAATTGGGTGTGAGCTGATCATATGTTTTAATTTTTCGAATGCCTCAACGTAAGTCGGATCTTTTGAATTAATTTTTACATTTTTCTTTAAATATTTTGTATTGGTTGTGCTACTTTAGCGTAGTCTTTAATAAATTTCCTATAGTAACCCGTTATTCCTAAAAAACTTTTTATCTGTTTTTCCGTCCGGGGTAGTATCAATTTTTTTATAATCGCGATTTTATTGGGATTTGGCTTAATGCCTTCTTTTGTCAAGATAAGTATGTCCTAAAAATTCTGTCTCTCTTTTCATAAAATTGCATTTATCTATTTGAATTTTTAAATTTTTTTCTTCCAGAATTTGGAAGATTTCTTTGATTGCCTGAATGTGTTCTTTTAATGAAGTGCTAAAAATTAGTATATCGTCTAGATATACGACACATTTTTTATTTATGTGGTCCCTCAAAATTTCATTCATCAGCCTTTGAAAAGTGGCTGGGGCATTTTTTAACCCGAATGGCATTCTTATAAACTCATATAAGCCGTGTGGCGTTACGAATGCTGTCTTCTTCCTATCTTCTTCCTTAACCAAAATCTGATGATATCCCTTTGCTAAGTCTAACGTCGTGAAGTATTGTGCTCTTCCGAGTTTGTCTAAAATTGAGTCAATGTTTGGGATCGGGAACTTGTCATCTATGGTAATTTCATTCAACTTTCTATAATCAATTACAATTCGATATTTCTTTTTGCCTGAGTTGTCTATTTTTTTCGGTATCACTATCAAAGGACTTGAATATCTTGAATTACTTTTTCTTATTATACCTTGTTCGGTCATTTCTTTTATTTGTCTCCGTACTTCTTCCTCATGTTGTGGTGGATACCTGTAAAGTTTTGAATTTAGTTGTTCGTCTGTGGTTGTCCGTATTTCGTGTTCGATTTCTGTCGTACTCGTCAATATGTCTCCTTCTTTAAAAAATAGTTCACTATACCGTTGTAAAATAAGTTCAATTTCTTTCCGTTCTTCTTTATTTAAATGTTCTAAGTTTAGGTTATCGAGGTTTCCTTCCTTACTTTCTAATGTACATACTTCCTTGTACTGATATGGGTTATTGATGATTGAATTTTTTTTTTGATTTAATGTTAAGATTTTTTTTTCGGTGTCGATAAAAGCGTTTAGAAAATTGAGGAGGTCTATTCCTATGATGAAACTATATTTCCTTTCTGTTAGTGGGGCTACTTTCCATCGTACCCTTGTGTTATTTGGTAAATTGAATTCTCTCGGTGCTGTTGTGTGTATTTCGTACTGTATTACGTCTCTGCTATTTATCGTGCTGTATGGTATTGGTTTGTTCAATTTAATTTGTATGTATCTGTTTATTTGATCGTTCACCAAGCTTAAAGTGGCTCCCGTATCGATTAACGCTACGTATTTTTCCTTATTTATGTTAAGTTCTATTAATGGTAGGCATTCCGAGGCTGCTTCGTAAAAAAAACGGCATTATTAACCTCTGTCTGTTGTTCGCAATAGTGGTTTGAATCGTTGTTTTGGTCGTTGATGTATTTGTTGCAATCGTCATTTTGATATTGTTCATCCCTACTCCTGTTCTGGTCAGTTTCTAAATTATCTATTTCCATGGGTACTGCATTACCTGGTTTATACTGCCTAGTTTGCTGCGAGCCTGTTTGTTGATAATTTTGTCTACTTTGTCCTGAGTTGTTGCTTCGTACGTTTTGTTGTACATTATTTTGTCTAAATTGGTTCTTTTTAGTTTGGGTCCAATCTTGAGTTTCTGTAACTTGCTGATTATTCTGATAAGTGTTCCTATAGTTTTGCTGTTGGTTATTATTCTGATTAACATTCCTATAGTTCTGTTGTTGTTGCATAATTTGATTATTATTTCCCTGATTTCTGTTGTTCGGCCCTGCCTCTGAATTATTTCTGTTGGGTCTGGCTTTTCTATATTGATATCTAATACAACTGTTCTCATATCTGCGTAACATCATTGTTTTCAATATTGCGCCTAATTCTCTCTCTTCATAAATTTTGTCTAGTAGTGTGCCTTGTGTCATTTCTTTTACAGTATTGACTAATAAGCTTTCGATATTACTTAGATCTATAAAGTTGTCGTTCTTATGATAAACTATTAGCTCATCTGTTTTATATTTTATAATTTGCATTTCCACAGCTAATTCGCTCACCGTATTCACTTTTAAATCGCAGGTTCTTCGGTAGAGTTGGTGTGGTTCCGTGTCTGGTCTGTACCTCAGTTTTAAAGTTGCTTTTATCAGCTCCCAGTTGTCGGGTTCCGGAACGTTGATCACTACATCCTTTGCTTGTCCTTGAATCGTCTTATAGAAAATGGTCCGTATGGCTTCACGCTTCAATTCCGGGTCTTGTATTGACAAGAGTAGATATTCCACGCTGCTGAAGAATGAATTTATCGAGATGTCCCCTGTTCCAGTGAACGTGGCTAGGTGATTAATTGTTTTGAACAATCGTCCTTGCTGCGCTGTACTAGTGCTGTTGGTCTGAAGTTGTATATAAGCTTGCCGTAACTGTTCCAGCTGCTGTTCTCTAATAGCCAGTTGTTCTAACAGGTCTGCCTGTGGCATTTGTGGGTTCTCTTGAGTCATTCTTGTTTTGTCGAAATTCTCTTGTCTTTGATGCTTTCTTGACGCCAGAACTTTAAGTTTTATTTGTTATTGCACTATACTGATTTTTAGTTTTTTGTGCAAGAGTTGATTCCGTTTGTACACGTCGGCCAATAAATGTTAATTATTTTTATTTTCTTTCGCACTCAGTTTTCCTTAATTTATTTATTTGGTTCGAATGTTATCACTGGATCCTCTTTAATGAAAAAGGATCCTACCGACTGCGCCAATTATGGAATTGGAGAATGCGTTTATTAAAAAATAAATAATTATTTTGGCGAAGTATAAAGAACACGACGTTTATATTTCAGTGGCCAGAATCAACTAAAAACTCTTTATTCAAAATGTATAAATGAAAGCTTTTACATAAAAATGCTGATTAACTTATGCTACGTACATGTGTCTCCATATCTATTTGTGTTGGTATAATTATTTGGAATTCAATGCATATTCCATGATTATGCTGATTAGACTTATTTGACATACATGTGTTTTAGTATATATTTGTGTTGGTACAATTAATTGGGATTAGGTGTATTGCATTTGTGTTTCGGTTGCTAAACCGGATGTTTTCGTATTTAAAAGAGTTTATTAAACTTGTGTTGCGAAATCACTTATTAAGCATTGAACGAGTTCAATAGCTCTTGTACTTTCTGGCTAATTGGGGTTTGTAGACGGTCTGGTTTTATATTATGTTCTGGGAATGGCGTGGACTTATACATAACTCACGCGCATCCGGTGTTACCGCCTTGGCTCTTGCGCAAGCGGTCGCTATGTTGGTTTCTCCTTCTTTTATGCTGAGCCAGCAGTTTATGCTGAGCCAACAGTTTGTTAGAGGGGAAGAGTGGCCTGTATGTATGTATGTATGCATTTTTATATATTCCCTTCTTTTTTTTTATTACCTATATATTTTTCTTTATACACTTATGACACAGTGATCAGCGATTGATTCGGCGCACGTATGCATTAGGATGCATGTATATAAATTAAAATATTTTATTGTTATTAATTATTGATTGAAACATTTATATGTTCGGTTAATTATTGGCAATTATTGCAAGCCACAGTTTTATGTGCTTGGAGTTCTGATTCACACTAAAACTTAAGCTAAAGACAAATTATATTTCTGCCTAGCCTGGAGTGTTTACATAATTGCAAAAGTACTGATCTTGCGGCATGTGCAAAATCTCGCTTTACTTCTTCCGTCGCTTATCCAACGTTATGCAGCGCATAACGTGGGAAGCACTGATTCAGCGGATGGTTGGATGTTTGGGTTAACTCCTCCCCTACTTAAGTAATGAACGACCTCGTTCTTTTCCAGGCTCTCGATTAGGGTTCGAAGACTGCTCTGTGTTAGGCGTTGTTTCCTCATGTGGCAGAGTCTCAATACAATGCAACAGATTGCAACAAGACATAGAGAGACGGCTTCCGATAATATGGGACGAGACACCAGTTTTGACTCCAAGTCCCCAATATATTTTAGGTTCTCGTTGTTGAATCTATGGAGATACGGGTGACTGAGCACCTCTTGGTGGCCGGTAATGTTTACAAGTGACAATGCCGCTGAGCTAGAAGTGCCCTTAGAAATGCCATTGTAATTTTTATAAACGGATCCGTTCAGTCGCACTTCGTTTGTGAATGTAATGAGATAAGTCCCATTCACAGTGAGTTCTTTTTCGTCATTCTCACGAATCGACATCGTCACGTCGTTTATTATCGGGATGCCTTCATCCACAATTGTAATGGCATCCAAATGGCTTGGCTGAGTCTCGCAGTGCGTCGTGCCTCCAGAATGCAGCTGCTTCGCACATGTCTCTCTCAGGGACAGTTGGCAGAATGACGTAGAGACGGCTTTGTTGCAATTTGCCAGTGCTACAATCCGATCACCGCATTCACCCACATTATTGTCTTCTCCCAGTCGAAGCGTTATGCCGTTTTTCTGGACGGGGAATAGTGTTATTTTCCTACACTCCAAACAAGGCTTTGGGAACTTAATAATAAAATATAGGTATTCCGAATTTTGAATGACCTTAATGCTAGATACTTCAATAATTGCAGAGATGCTTACATTCGAAGAGTGCTCATTTACTAATTTAGTTACTTCTTCAAAGTTTAGAAAGGTTGGGTTTACAACATTTATTTTGGCCAGTGAGATTGCAAGTATAATGTTCTGTAATTCTGATATGATTATTCTATTTCTAGATAGCAAAATTTCAAAAAGATGCCCTGTTTCAATTTGAACTCTTGGCCGTTTTTATTAGTGTGTTGACTGTGTCAGTTATTTTATTAATTTGCAACTGCGTTCTAGTGTTGATTTCTACATGTTTCCTCTCCGAATCTACGAGCTCTTTTTGCTGGAAGCTTATCTGTTGCCAGTCGTCGAAATCCGGCGTTCCTGCAACTACCTTCAGTGCGGTCCCTATGATGTTAAGGCTCCTAGCATGCCTATGATGAATTTCCAGTTCGGACAGTAAATTTCCGATTTGTTCCGTGTCTGCTTTTAATATTTTTTGCATATGAGATTGTGGGAACATCTTCATTAAATCTAGAGTGTCTCTCTTAATTTCCGTGTATGCTGAAAGATTTGTCACATGACGCAAGTACCCAAATTCCTCCCATAGCCAGACACTGCCTTCCTCAATAGGTATGTAGTTCGAGTTGGTAAAGTCCGTTAACTTGGCCGTCACCTCTGTTACGAGAAGCACTAAAGGAATCCTAAAGTAAAACGAAACGATATTTATTAATTCTTATTTAAACTTATTTTCCCTTATCTAATATTGTCCTTGTTGACCAACCCCCCTCTTATAAGCACGGTAGTGCCCATATCTGCCTGTACTATCTCCTCTTCATATAGGGGTGTTGTCTTATTTCCTAATCTTCTATTATTTTTTACTAAGACTTTTGGTCCTACTTGATAGGATCTAGCCTGCCTGTTTTTATTATGGTATTCTAGTGAATCATTTTGTTTCAATAAGGAGCGTTGGTGGTTTCTTTTTTACTAGTTCAGATGGGGATTTGTTCGTAACCGAATATATTGTCCTGTTGTATTGGATCGTAGCTATTAACCTAAGGTCTATTGTGTCATCAATTTGTTTATCCAATTTTAAGCACCTTGCGATTTCAATAAGAGTCCTGTGGAATTGTTCTACCTGACCATTAGAGGTGCTGTGTAAAGGGGGAGCATTGACGATAGAGATTTGAAAGTTATTTTGAAGTAGTGCTTTCACTGTTTCAGAGTTTAAAGATCTCTCATTATCGCAAAACATTGTGCGGGCTGCCGGAAAAATATTAAATAACTGTAAAAGTGGCGGCTTAATGTCTCCCATTGCTCGTGAAGGAATTGGTTGCATAACCGCAAATTTAGAAAATTTGTCGATACAGGTTAAAAAGTGGAAAAAATGTCGACATGTAATATTTCTCCAGGACATGAAGGAATTGATGTTTCGGACACTTCGTAATTTTTTGGATGTCTATCATATTTTGCTTTTCTACAGACCCTGCAGTTGATAACTATTTCGTTTGCAATTCTTGTCATTTTTGGAAAAAAAAAATACTCTCTCAGAACCTGCTTCACGTTTTCTTGAGCTGCCCTATGAGCTCTGTTGTGTTCGGTGGTGACTATTTCCACCTGTTCATCTTTGTTAACTATGTCCTGAAAAAGTGCCTTGCAATGCTTAAACGTTGTGGATGGGAATTCGCTAATTAGCTGATGCTGAATTTGTGCTAAAGTATGCAAATCGCACGTTATCCCGTTAACAACGTTGGGATTGATTTTTTCCCTTAGGATTGGTAGCAAATCAGTGTAGTTATCGAATTCTACAACATTGCCGAGTTCCCAAATAAAATAAAGTAACGACAAGATGGAGCATCCGTTTGCTCAATAATTATTTGGTTTCTGTAACAACTGATTGAATAGTGTAAGTCATTGATAGCTCGCGGTGTATCGTGCTATCACCATCTTCTGCTACGTTTGAATTTACATCATTTTCCAAAGCATTAATGTGTTGCCGCGCGAGCGCATCAGCCACATAGTTTTCCTTACCGGGTTTATAAAAAAATTGGCTCCATGTTCGTCAATGATTGATTTCCATCGCTTGATTTTAGCGTTTGAATTTCTGTCCGAAACAGCGAATGTAAGTGGCTGGTGGTCTGTGTAAATGTGTACAAGCAAGTCGTCTTTACAATCACTAGCTTCAATCTCAGATTCCTGATAATATTGACTATTCTCACTTGACCTGTTTGACTTAAGGGGGGAGATACCTGTAAATGCTCAAGTTTTCACTGATGTTTGTGATTTTTTTTTTTATTAAAGAGTCATTATTTATTTTTGAAAATTGTCATGTAGTTAGTTTGAATATTGAACTAAAAAAAAAAAAAAAATTTGATTATAAAAATTCAAAATGGCGGCTGCACCTGTAATTTTTTCAGGTAGGTCGGAGCGCCGCTTGTCAATCGGCGGGCATTCTAGCATCCTTTCAATTGATCCGAAAACCAAAAACCAAACATTTTTGTATTTATTAATATCATAATTTCGATATAAACCTAAAAAAAATAAAAAATTCACGAAATACAAAGCTTCAAAAGAAAAAATGAATTTTGGCCCAAATTTTTATGTTGTTTGGCTCTAAAAAAATATTTTTTCAAAATTTTTTGGGAATTTTGTAGGTTTATATAGAAAGTAATGTCATTAGAAAGATGTGTGCAAAATTTCAGGAAGATCGGTCAATAACTTTTTGAGTTATCGTGCCCGCCGATTTCAAAAATGCAGTTTTGAGAAAAACGCGTTTAAAGTTACGTACGCAGAAGTAACCACTCCCAGCGCTCGAAGGGTTTACGCTCTGTAATATGAGAAATACTGAAAACTATATTCTAAAAATTTTGTGACATATTCTGAAAGGTCTATACTAACATATTATAGAAAAAAAAAAAAAATTTTTTTCAACATTTTACAGGTATCTCCCCCCTTAAATGATTCACCCTTTGGTGTTTTTGGTTTGAATAGCGAGTGTTACCACTGTTTGTTCTCTTGTTTGCAAAATTTTTGGGTTGGTAAATATTTTGCTGAAAGGCAGCATCATTTTGCCTAAAATTTGGATTTGCATTTTGTTGCTGGCCAAATGCTGTGGGCTGCTTAAATTTCGAGGAGGATGGATCGACATCCATCGGCTCGCTATACTCCTGATTGGTTTTTGATTGGAAACCCCCTTTTCCAGAATCTTCATTCCTAGTGTAATAAGGATTTTTCCCCATGTTTCTATTTTCATGATTATAATTTTTCTTGCCCTTTATTTGAGGCTTCTGTTCAGCCTTAGTTACTTTCTCCTCTAGGCTTCTCGCATAACTATTTGCAAATGTATAGCGTTCTTGGTTAAACTCTACCTCCTGAGCTAATAATGCTAAGGCCGATGGTAAATCCCTAGGGCGAGACGCAAACAAAGCATCTCTGTACATTTTCCTAGTACCTGATATGAAAACGGATAGGGCGTTCGCTCTATATTTATCATTTATAGAATTTAGCAACGATGCTTCATGGGTCACGGTGGTCTTGTTTGTGAGCAAGGCCAATTTTTTCTCAATCTCTTCATAATATTCTTCTAATGACAAGCTTCCCTGAGTAAGCATGGCTATCTCGCGTTCGAGCAGGTATATACATAGGTCTTTTGTCCGCGTATGTAAAATCTTATCTGTCAATAATTGCATTAAAATTCAGTACAGTATTGAACGACGCCAATACATTGTTTGCTGACCCTTTTATTTTGTTTCTTATGATTGCTACCGCTTGATAGTGTTTAGAACTCCCGTCCTATGGTTTAAAAAGTTTATATAATTAAAATTAATAATTAATTAATATTTTTTACAATTTCTACTTCCCTGTATGCTTCTAGTGCGGGAACCTGTACTCTCATATTTTCAATTTCATTTGTGATATTTAATATTTTGTTTTCTAATTCTATTTTTTGTGTCGCCAATGCACTAGTTACGGCGGTTAAAATTTGTTGTAATTGTTCTGGATCCATTTTTATACCCTGTACCCATAGGGTAAAAGGGTATATTAAAGCCGCTAAAATGTATATAACAGGCAGAAGGAAGCGTTTCCGACCTCATAAAGTATATATAATTATGTATTTTACAACCACGAAACATAAAAAAAATAAAGTCACTTATAAATTTTATGCTCAAGTTGGAGCGTTTATTCACTTATGATCTTCACAGAAGAAAGTTTAAAGTAAGAATAATTCTGATGATACATTTCTTTTTGCTTATATTTATACTTATTACTCCAATGAGTTTTGTATGGCGTGATATTTTTCGGGAGTTTCTATTGGTTAATTGTTTTTAAGCTGAATACGCATTTTCTCACGTTTTCTACTATGGGGTGACATTTATTTAGTCTGGATATTCGATTCCTGTCTGTGGAGGATTTTGGTAATGTGTTAGTGGGAAATGTGATTCTTTTCAGTGGAAGATTTTGGTGCGTTAGTAATGCGTTAGTCATGCACTGGTTACATGTAATGTGTTAGTTGTGCGTTGGTTAGATATATGACTCCCCCAACCTTAAAAAAATAGCCTGTCCTCAGGCGGATACAGTGGGGTAAAGTGAGGCTTGTTGTTCTTGAACAGTGGTGGGTAATTCAATTTGTTCTATGGGCATTTGCCTTTCTTTCTTGTAAAAGTGTTTTAAAGCAAAATTGTGTGGTATTGTCTTAAATTTATAGATTAGATATATCGATAAACTTATAATTGTAATTATAAATGTGGTTAGTGTGATGGTTTGAAATACATTATTATATTTTGTGTGTTGACTTATAATTTCTTTTGTTTGTATGTATGAAATCGGTTCTAATCTAGTGATATTATTTGTTACATAAATGTTTTGAGAATAATCAAGAAGTGAATTAACAATGGATATTTCATCAATTTGTAATGAACAATCGTAAATTTTTATGATGTTATTACCTTCTATTAAAAGGTCATTGTTTACACAATTCTGATTGAGTATTGTACTGGATAAATTCCAAGTTACAATAATATTAGGTTCAACGTAATTTATTTGATAATTCTTATATGTTTTGGTGTATTTGCATGTTGTAGGTATTTGATTTAGGATTCCTATTATACATTCATTGTTTTCAATTTTCTTAGTATTAAAGTTATAAAGAGTGTAATTATCAAAATAATATTTGTCGTGTGAATTTTCTGTTAGTATATTTTTATTTTCATCTGGGAAAGGAAGTATCTCAAAGATCGGTGTTTTTGTGATTTCTTTAGGAATATTTGAAATTATAAAAATTTCATTAGTGTCAGATTTTAACCAGGTGGAAGTTTTTGTGTTCAAAAGTTTTTCCGAATTTATATTTCTTAAATAATCATGTCTGGTGAGCTGCATGCCCATTTCTATATCCTCAATATATTCTGTGAAGTGTTCAAAGTTAAATATTAAAATTTCCAATTTAGCTGCTTTTTCATTTTCTTTAACCATTGAATTTATTACTTCTAAACCTTTATTAATTGCATCAATAACATAATTCAATTCATTTGCCTGAACGCTGTATTCTGCTAAATTATTAATTCTCTGTTCTAATTCTTCTTTATCTTCATTATCTAGAGTTCCAAAAAGATATTTGTATGCTGTTCCGATAGCGTTGATTAAACCACGTTTATTTCTTTTTACAATATGTATTCCATTAATTTCTCTATTTAACTTTTCCTTTAAGTATTTTATATGGATGACGTCATTAAATTCTTTTGCTTGTTGCATGAGGCTATTATAGGTGATATCTATTTGTGTAAGATTTACTTTTAAATAATGATATTCATAATCTATTGGTAAATCCATGGTTCCTGTTTTGAAGATTAAGTAACCATTTGGTGCCTTAATGGGGTTGATTTCGATACTTTGCGCGTGGGATGATTGAATATAAAACATCAGTAGTACAATGATGTGTATTAGTGTCATCCTAGATTGTATACCTGTAATTAATTATCGTATTTACTTTTATTAATTTTCTTTTTCTTTTTAAATTTTGACTTATAATGAGTGACTTTCTGTCCTCTATTTCGTTCTTCGAAATGTTTGTCGTCTAGTTTGGTTATTTGTCCCGTTTTCTTAAAGGGGTTTGTTGTTTTTGATTTTACAAGGGGTGCCTGTTTATACCGAATGTCGATATCAAAGTTGTGTCTCTTCTTATTTAGATGTTCTATTTGACGTATTTTATTAATCTGAGTTTCATAATCTGGGGTTCCTGCGTAAATAAAAATGTCAGCTGGTGTTCTTTTTGTTGTCTTATGTTTAGTTTTGTGATTATAGGTGTAGAGAATTTTTTCAAATTTTGTTAACTTATCTTCGATGTCGGTTTCACTATTGATGATTCTGAGTTTTTCATTTACAGTTTTGTGAAATCGTTCAATATCTGCAATTCCATTTTTACTTGTTGTAATCTCTATTTTAACGTTTTCTTCTTTAAGCCAGTTTTGCAATGCTACGCATATGAATGCGGAATCTTTATCTGCTTTTATTTCTATTGGTTTACCCATTTCATTGAAAACTCTTAGAATTGCTCTCTTAGCTTCTAACCAATCTCTAGATTTTACTTCAACAAGTGTCGCGAACTTGGAATAAATGTCTATACAGGAGAGGAATTGTAAATTATCAATGATATAAAAGTCCATTACATATTTTTCTCTGACGTTAAAAGTTTCTGGGGTTGTTTCGAATGTTAATTTAGTATTTCTGTTTTCAGTCTTTGCGATATTGCATATTTGACAATCGTTGATGATATTTTGGATTAAATGTTGATAATCGGGGTAGTAAAAAGTTTCTTTGAACCAATTAATTGTTTTTTCAATTCCTGGATGAAGTAGTTCTTTATGCTTTTTCAGGATAATTTCTTTGAACTGTGCATATGTTTGTATGTCCTCTAATTTAACATTGGATTTCAGGGATTTGGTTGTTTTTGTATTTATAATTTCGACATATGCTTGCTGGAATGTGGAAAAGTCCTTTTCATTATGGAAGTATAATGCATTCTTTTTGCTGCAAATGTATTCCTTGATTATCTCTTTAGCATAATCGACAGTCATCTCTTTGTATGTTATTTTTATTATGAGTTTATAGAAATAATGTATAGTATCCACTTTATTTTCCGTTCCTTTCATGAGTTCGATTTGTCTGTTGAAATGATTTATTGGTTTTTCGGTTATTGAAATGTAATTTCCATTGTCTTCATGGGCACTGTGTATTGTTGCTGCTGTGCTGCCTACTGAATCTCCTAAATAATTTTCTTCTAATTTCACTCTTGATAATGCATCAGCTACGTGATTTTCTTTTCCGGGTAAATATTTTATTTGGCAATCGAATTCATTTAGTTTGATTTTCCATCTTTGCAATTTCATGTTGGGTTCTTTTATGTTGTTTAGCCATACTAAGGGTCTGTGATCGCTTAGAATCTCGAACCGTCTTCCAAAGAGGTATGATCTAAAGTATTTAGTGGTCCAAACTATTGCTAATAGTTCCTTTTCTATTGCTGAATAATTTATTTCGTGTTCGTTTAGAGTTCTACTCGCGAAGCATATTGGTTTGTGGTCTTGTGAGAGAAACGCTCCAATAGCAATATTACTAGCGTCTGTAGTAAGTGAGAATTGTTTATTGAAATCAGGGTATGTTAGAATTGGATCTGAAGTTATGAGAAGTTTTAATTTCTCAAAAGCAGCGATGTAATTTTTGTCATTGACATTAGTTGTTGCGCCTTTTTTAAGCTTTAAGGTCATTGGTTTGACAATATGTGCGAAGTTTGGTATAAATTTTCGGTAAAATCCACAAAGTCCTAAAAATGATTTAATTTCTTTCTGCGTTTTTGGAATTGGGAAATTTATGATTGCTTTTATTTTATTCGGGTTTGGTTTGATTCCTTCGGTAGTGATAATATGTCCTAAGAATTCAGTTTCCTTTTTCATGAATTCACATTTATCCAATTGTAGTTTTAAATTTGCGTCTCTTAGCTTTTTGAATACTTTTGAAAGTGATAGCAAATGTTCTTCCAATGAAGTGGAATAAACAATGATATCGTCAAGGTATACAAGACAATCTTTATAAATAAGATCCTCCAAAAGGTTATTCATACATCTCTGAAATGTGGCTGGTGCGTTTTTGAGACCGAATGGCATACGTGTAAATTCGTAGTGGCCATGCTTCGTTGAGAATGCTGTTTTAGGTATGGATTCTGGATCCATTTGGATTTGATGGAAGCCTTTGGCTAAATCGATAGTGGTGAAGTATTGACACTTTCCTAATTTATCGAGTATCTCATCCATAATAGGTATTGGGAATTTATCATTTATTGTAATTTCATTTAAATTCCTGTAGTCAATGACTAACCTAAATTTCTTTTTGTTAGAGGCATCGTTTTTCTTTGGAACGATCCAAATAGGCGAACTGTAAGGAGATTTCGACTTGCGAATAATACCTTGTTCAATCATTTCGTTAATTTGTTTATTAACTTCCTCATCAAATGTTTGAGGATATTTGTAAGGATGTTTATAGATAGGGTCCTCGTGTTTAGTATGAATTGAGTGTTTTATAGTACTAGTGAAAGTCAAATTGTCACCTTCATGATACTGTATGTCATTAAATTCATACAAGAGTTGTTTTATTTTCCTTTTTTCTTCATCATTTAGATGGTCGAGTCGATATTCGTTTGTTTCTTTTATGTCGTTATTTATCGCGAAATTGACATCTTCGTCGTTTGTAATTGGTGGGGCCAAGTAATTTTGTAATTGTGCGTTATCATTTTTATTTCCATATTTAAAATAAAATGTGTGTTCTCCTAACGTGACGTATCCCTCTTCGTAATTAATTTGAGCTCTACAAGCTTCTAGGTAATTTCTGCCTATTAGCATGTCGTAGTTATTGGAGAAATCGTGAATGTAAAATTTTTGATGTTCGGGACAGATTTTGTTTGGTGCTAAGGAAATAATTTTCCTAAGTTTTATAATGCCGTTTATTGTATTTACTTTTAAGTTATCGGGGTATGTTTTGAACTTGAAAAAATTTTTAGATATGAGATTTATTGATGAACCGGTATCCACCATACAACGTAACGGTATGTTATTCATTATGATTCGAATAAATGGGCTACCTCTATTACTTCCTCCTCTACCTGTTCTTGCTCCGAGGCTTGTGAATGAAAATTTTCTGATGTGTCCATTCGACTAATTCCGCTGTTACTTTCTCTTTGTCTTTTCGTTGGCTGATTAACTACCTGTTGATGAGTTCTGTATTGTTGGTTTTGTGGATAATTTAATGGATTTTGAGCTATTCCTGTATTTAATTTTTGTCTGAATTCTTGACTAAGTTGTGGATTAATTTCTGGCATTGAAGCTTGGTTATTTCTAGTATTCGGGTTATTTTGGACAAAAGGTCTTCCACCTTTTGAATGGTTTTGATTTTGGTTTGAATGACTTTGGTTTTGATTTTGATTTGATTTTCGAGTGTTTTCAAAAGTTGTGTTCTCATATAAACCTTCTCTTTGAGCTACTTGCTTTAAGTTACTGACAGTGTCTATGTTATATTTGGCAAAGGTCATGAATAATCTGTCTGGTAATTTTCTTGTTATGACAGTTTTCACAGTATTTTTCATTGCACTGGTATATAAAATTGATTGACTTGGTTCATTTTCCAAGTAGAGCTTATTTGTAATTATAAAGGACTTATTCTCTAAATCTTCTATGAACTTACGAAGATTTCCTGTATAATTGGTGTTGTATAAGCGTCTCAGCAATTCCTCATAGGGTGTCTGGTTCTTTAACTCGCTGATTAGTTCTGCTCTTAGTTCTGACCAGGTGTTTGATTGTGAGATTTGGGCGATCCTTTGGGCTTCTCCAGTTAATTGCATCTCAATGGCTCCAAATAGGACACTTGCTTGTCGGACATCTTGAGTTGGGTAAAGATTCAGGACGAAATCAATTCGTCTGATGAATGCACTCAGCATTTCCGTAATTCCATCGTAATGGGGCACTTGTCTCAGTGAGGACAATGCTTGATTGAGGTGAATTTCGGATAATTCAATTGGCATCTTGGATTGCTGTTGGTTTTTTGGTTTTTATAAATTTGTGTTGCACTTAGTTGGCTTTGGTTTTGCACTCAGTTGGCTTTTGTGTAATTAAGTAGTGTTAAAAATTTTTCCAAAAATCGGAGTTTTTTTTTTTTTTTTTTTTATCACCACTTGCACGTAGATAATTGTTGTCGGATCAGTTTAACGATTTTAATTCACCAGTTCTATGTTGTAATTAATAACACGGATGGAATTTATTAACTCTATGCTTTAATGTTCAACACGGATAGAATTTTTTTTTCACTCTGATCCTACCGACTGCGCCAATTATGTATTTTACAACCACGAAACATAAAAAAAATAAAGTCACTTATAAATTTTATGCTCAAGTTGGAGCGTTTATTCACTTATGATCTTCACAGTAGAAAGTTTAAAGTAAGAATAATTCTAATGATACATTTCTTTTTGCTTATATTTATACTTATGTATTACTCCAATGAGTTTTGTATGGCGTGATATTTTTCGGGAGTTTCTATTGGTTAATTGTTTTTAAGCTGAATACGCATTTTCTCACGTTTTCTACTATGGGGTGACATTTATTTAGTCTGGATATTCGATTCCTGTCTGTGGAGGATTTTGGTAATGTGTTAGTAATGCGTTAGTCATGCACTGGTTGCATGTAATGTGTTAGTTGTGCGTTGGTTGGATATATGACTATATAGAGATTTACATAAATTAATGTCTAAAATAATTTTAGATTTTGACATATACATATATCAACGGTAATCTGATGAAAAAATCTGTTGAACTTTAAAGTCTGCATTTACCGTCATTTAGACAAATTTTCAGTATTTTCTCACCTTTTAAACCTTCCTTGGACTTCCACAATTAATTCAAAACCAAAATTAGCCGAATCGGTTCAGCTGTTCTCGAGTTTTAGTGAGACTAACAAACAGCAATAGATTTTTATATATATAGATACTAACGTGTTATTTTTTGTTAATGAATCTAATGAGAGGATATTGTATATTTTGTGTTCAAATTTTGTTTCAATGTTTTATTTTGTTGAAATCTATAACATTATTTGTTCTGAATCTATTTCTTTAAAAATATTATTTTGGTATAATTTTACGAAATTATTAATCTTATCCTGTTCTCCATTTATATGGTCCGCTATATGTTTAAACCTGATCCTAGATTCTTCTTGAAATTGTATGTTAAGTTTTGACTCTTTTTGAAGCTCCGACAAGTCCCTATCTATTCTTGCCTCATCGTCTGCGTCCATGTTGCCCGAGATTATTTTAACTATGTTCCCTAGTCCGTTGATGAGTACCCTCTTAGTTCTGTTGTTGTTGGGAAATAAAACATTTTTTAAAAAAATTTAGTTGCCTTTCTTATTTTTTGTCTTTTTGCTGTGAGTACAGTAATGCCATTGTCTACTAACGCTTTGTGTCTGCTAAATCGGGGAGTAAGTTTATTTCGCCTATTTTGTATCCTAAGGATTAAGTTGCCTGTAGGTATATCGGGGGTAAAGTTCCCGTTTCATTTAGTTTCTCTGTTCTTCTACGCGTCGAGGCTTCCAAATTTAGTTTAACCGAAGGGAAAATATGGGAACGGAATTCGTTAAATTTTGTTAGGTAGTCTTGTTCGTTATTAATTTTACAGTTTTGTCGAAGATATGTGCTCTTCCGCTGAATAATTCGAAGGGTGTATGGTTGGTGCTCGAATGAATAGCATTATTATAAGTAATAATTGCTTCATCGAGGATTTCGTCGTGTTCTTGTGGTAACTTTAACTCCTTTCTTTTGTTGAAAATTACCCTATATATGTATTTCCGTCAACGTAGAATGTAGCCGTTCCACTGTGGAGTTACTACTTTATTGTTGAAAGGATGTAACGTGCAGCTCTATATTATATTGCTCCAGGAATTTTCTGAAGACTATCCCTGAAAACTCGTCACCCTGATCGAGAATGATCTTTTTGGGTAGGCCGAATGGTTTCATGAATGTTTTGAAGGCTATTGTGACGCTGACAAAGTTTCTGTTTGTGAGTTGGTAGGCTTGAGCAAACTTTGAGAATTTATCAATTATGGTCAGATTGTAGTTGTCATTGATTGTATAAATATCGGTGTGAATGATATCTAACGGTCCGTTTGGTATTTCGGTGGTTTTTGTGGTTGCCTGTCGTATTTGAGAGTTAGGAAAACTTCACAATCCCGTATTATTTCAAAAATTCAAAAAGAAATTGGATGGAGTTTAAAGATTGCTTGCATGGTGAATGTATTTAACGGACTGGGAGAAAGTGGTATATTAGGGTTTGATACCGGGCTGGTGTCATTTGTGCACATATTCGGCTCTATTCTGCTCAGTACATCTGCAATAACATTTTGTGACCCCTTTTTGTAGACCACCTTGTATTCATATTCGGACAAGGTTAATTTCCAGCGAAGGAGTTTCGGATTTTGCCCTTTCAAATTTTCTAGCCAGACTAGGGGTTTGTGGTCTGTGACGATTTTGACTTTATTACCGTATATGTAGGGTCGAAAATATTTTACTGCCCAGACTATGGCTAGCATTTCCTTTTCTACAGTCGAGTACCGGGTTTCTGTGTCAGAAAGCGTCCTGCTTGCAAAACAAATAGGTTTGTCGGAATTGTCAGGGCCTTGTGACAGTACGGCTCCTATGGCGAAGTTACTTGCGTCCGTCGTAAGTGTAAAAGGTTTTTTGAAGTCAGGGTATTGTAGTATAGGGTCGTTTGTGAATAGTGTTTTGCAATAGTCGAATGCTTTTTTGAACTCTGTGTCAATGATAATCGATTTGCCTCCTTTAAGTTGTCTTGTGATTGGTTTTGTAATTTTAGCAAAATCTTTTATAAATTTCCTATAATAGCCTAGTAGTCCTAGGAATGATTTTATTTGTTTGATAGTCTTGGGACACGGGAAGTCCTTAAGTGCTTTTATCTAATTTGGATTGGGTTTGATACCCTCTTAAGTGACTATATGTCCCAAGAAGTCTATTTCTTTCCGTAGAAAGTTGGATTTGTTTGTTTGGACTTTTAGGTTCGCTAATTGCAATTTCCGAAAAACAGCTTTAAGGTCTGTCAAGTGTTTTTGGATGGATGTGGAAAAAATTATAATATCGTCAAGGTAAACAAGACAAGTATTCCCTATGAAGTCTCCTAATACATTGTCCATAACCCTTTGAAATGTAGCCGGTGCATTTTTTAGCCCGAAAGACATTCGTATAAATTCGTAATGTCCGTTTTCGACTGATAAAGCCGTTTTGGCCATATCAACTGGATGCATTTCAATCTGGTGAATTCCACTTGCCAGATCTATTGTGGAGAAATATTTTGCCTTTCCTATGTTGTCGAGTATGTCGTTAATATTAGGTATGGGGTATCTGTCCTCAATTGTCTTGTCATTTAGTTTTCTGTAGTCAATGACTAATCTCCACTTTTTCTTGTTTGTAAATTCAGATTTCTTTGGGACTACCCAAACGTGGGCACCCCAGGGTGAATGGCTATTTTTTATTATGTTATGGTCTAACATATGGCCGATTTGCTTCCGATCTTCTTCCTTATGAATGTACGAGTATCCGTAAGTCTTCACGTGTATCGGTTTATTGTCTAATATAGAGATTTGATGCTTTACCTCGTTAGTGAAGGTAAGTGGCAAGGCGTCGTCATAGAAGAGGTTATGAAATTCTTTGCAAAGCTTTATTAACCCCTTTTTTTCTCCTTTATTGAAATGCGATGTTTGCAATGTGGTGCCCGGTTGTTCTCCTCCAAAAGGAGGTTCAGTTTGTAGTGTTATAATTACTTGTACTGGCTGATCTACGCAGAGCGTTTGTTCTATGTCCGTGTCGTTTGTAATTTCGAGGAAGCTTTTCCCCTTATCGGCTGTGTAGAGCCCTCCGGATATGAAAAGATTTGCGTCAATAGATATCGTATTGCAAAAGAAATCCCTCTTAGCGAGACTAACAGGGAGCTTAACTCGAGCTTTTGTATTGGGGTGAATAGAGAAGATGTCCGATGTGTGTTTTTTTTCGGAGTTTGAATTCTCCCTTATTTATATTATCCTTGTAGATTGAAGGAAAGTCCATAAATAGTAGTCTATCGGTATATGGATGAAACTTAAAAAGAAGGAGGACTAGTAAACCGGGTTGGTTAAATTCTGATTGGACAGGCAATGTGATTTTTTTGTCTATAGAGTATCTTTGTAGAACAGTTCTAATTATTATTTCCTTAGTCAGTTTTAGTATCATTTCTTTGTTTGCAAATTTTGGGTCTATGAATGAAAAGGTAGATCCCGTGTCGATCATAAATTTCAATTTTTGGTTTTGATTGGGAATATTCAAAACTACTTAAGGAAGTGTTGGACCATGAGTATGCCTACTTATGTATCCGACGGGTTTGTCGAGGCTTGTCTTTGAAAATTTTCGTCCTCGTCAATATTGTGAAAATTGGTCTGTTGTGTTTGTCCAGTAATTTTATGGTATTGTCTGTTTTGGTATGTTTCGCGAGGATTGCGATTCCTATTGTTGTGCCCGTTTGGTGGAGAATTATAGTTTTGGGAGTTTTGGTAGTTCTGTATAGAGCTACGACTTTGATTTGGACGGTTACTTTGATTTGGGAAGTGTGACTGTCTAAATGGGTTCGAGTTGTATGAGTTTGGCGAGTTGTAATTTCTGTTATTGCCGGGTCTATTATTAGTACGGACACGATTTCTATTATATGGTGGTTGCCTATTTATGTTACTGTTCGGGTATTGTCCCCTGTTCTGTCCTTGATAGTAAAAACTTTTCTCAGCTTGGCACAATTGGAACGCTTCTTCTATAGAACCTGGTTTCCTTGCCCTAATTATTGTTACTAGTGGTTCGCGAAGTCCGGATAGGAAAGCATGCAGACAAACGTCGTCGTATAATGCTTTCTTCGAGGCTATGTCAACCTGATTGTCATGATTAGAGGAAATATTGAGTAATTGATTTCTTAATTTTGTAATTTCGAAGAAAAGTGTACCTATCGGTAAGTCGTCGGGTAGTCTTCGCAATTCTCGTAAAATCATTGGTTCAGATTTTTTGCATGCGTATAAGCATTTTAAATTATTTTTGATGTTGTCCCATTCCAGCTTGGTTGCTAGATTGTTTAGCGCCTGGTCTGCTCTGCCCATATGACCATATGGCGTCTGGTGATGAGCAATGAGCATTATAATCTTCTCTACACTGGTGATAAATCTGTCCAGGGTACCTGGATGTTAATGGATGTATTTAGGGATGTGCTAGCTGTGTCCGTAATTGTTACAGTCCCTAAACTAGGACTGACTTTCCTTGACTGGTTCGAGGCATTGCCTGAGTCGGACATGGCTTCTCCTCTATTAGATTCCTCTTCCCTAATTTCTGGTAGACTGACACTACTCCTAAGGCCTAGGCGGGACCTGGTTTTATTTACTAAACTATTCTTTTTCATCTGTGAGCTCGAACTTGTACAGAAAATTTATTTCTTTTTTTTTATATTTTTCTTTTTTTTCTCTCTCTTCTTCTTTATGAGTACAGTGTTATGTGGATATTACGATATATGTTTGTTTATTTTGTAAAAATTTTCCTCTCTTTTTTTGTGTTCTTATTAACTAGTATAATTAAAATAAATGTGTGTTATTTTAAAAAAAAAAATTTTTTGTGTATAGTGTAGTGTAATTAACAATGATGGATCCTTTCAATCTTTTGATAAATCATGAGGGAAATTACAAACGAATTTATTTAGAGCTTCCGCTCTTGGTTAAGTCCAATTTTATTCTGTTTCTATTGTTTTTCTTAAATACTGAATTTGGCTTAAGCTTAGGTACAAAAGGTCTTACTCAGCTATTATGAGTGTTACTGTATGTATGTTGCAATCAAACTGTAAAATGCATGTTCAGCATTTTACATTTGCCTCTGTCGGTCAACATTGCATTTGTTGATCGAGTTTCGAGTGTTCTACTTTTGTTTATATATTTATGTGGTTGCTTCATATGTTTGTATGTTTATGAATAAGTGTTAAATGCTCTACAGAATATAGTACACCTCCCTTTTTAGAGAAATGACTTAATATTCTATGGAGTCATTTTATGTATTGTGTGCAATGTATTTTGTAGTGATAATGTAATGTGGGGTATAAAAAAAATTTTTTTTTTTTTTTGAAATTGATAATGTGCAGTAAAAATTGTAAAAATGTATATAAATGGAATAAAAGTAATAAAATTGATATATGAAAAATGAATATGATAATGGGTATAAAAATATAAAATATAAAATATAATATATATGTATATATGTATGTAATATAGTGTTAAAAAAAAATTTCGTTGGTTGATCAGACCGTTTTCATGAAAACATTAACTATTATATGTTTTTAATCTATCCTTATGTAATTTTTGTTTCTTTTGTTTATTATCTATTATTATAACATTATTTTTATCTTCTATTTTTGCTACTGTATAGGGTCCTAAATATACTGGATCTAACTTGTGACCTGTTTCATTCTTTAATAGTACATTATCTCCTATCCTTAATTCAAGAGTTATTACTTTCTTATCATAGTTTAATTTTCTATAAGTCTTAGCTTTTTCTAACATATCTCTAGCTCGTCTATATGCTATTTCTAATCTAAGTTTTACTTCTTTAGAGTAATCATCTATATTATATATAGGGTCTATGTGGTCAAGTTTGTTAAATTCTATGAATTGTTTTGGTAATCTTCCAAATACTAGTTCATAGGGACAATATTCGTGTGCAGCTGATGGTGTCGTGTTAAAACAGTATGTAAAATACTGAATCCAAACATCCCAATCAGATTTATCTACGGAAATGTGTGAACGAATGTATTCATTGAGAGTTCTATGACTTCGTTCAATTGTTCCTATCGTTTGGTGGTGGTAAGCTGTAGATGTAAGATTTTTGATCTTCATGTATTTGCACAATTCTGTTATAATTTGATTTTTATACTCAGTACCCATGTCCGAAATGAACGTCTTCATTGGACCGAACTTAAGTATAAAGTTCTCGAATATTGTTTTTGCTATTGTGTTTGCATTTTTATTTGCAACGGGTATAGCTATTAGATATTTGGTTAAATCACATATTAAGGTGATTATATATTCATTGCCATAATCTGATTTTGGTAGTGGACCAACTGTATCCACTAGAACTATATCAAATGCTTTTATTGGTGTTTCAGTTAAGATCATTGGCGTCTTCGTATGTATTGTTGTTTTAGACGTTTGGCACTTATGACATTTCCTTATGTACTCTTTAATATGACGTGTCATATTTTTCCAATAGTAATGTCTCTTTACTTTTGCTAGCGTTTTAGTAATGCCAGTATGACCTCCTTGAATTGGATCATCATGGTATGTAAACAATATTTTTTCTATATCTTTTTCGTTTCTAATATGGGTCACCGGTTGGAGTAGCGCTACTCGTAATGATTTTAAAATTTTATTGCCCATTGATTTAAAAGTATCTATTGAAATAAATTCAAAGATCTTTTCACTCGGTGCCACCTTGAGTTTGCTTATTTTTAGTATACCGGCCTCTTTTTCCAGCCTTTGGAAAAACTGACCTAAGTCAAGTATTCCATTGGTATACATGTTGCTAACATCAATTCTTGCGATCACTTTGTTTCCATGTTTTAGTAAACATTTTGATTCAGTTAATCGTAAGGTCACTACTTTGCGTACTTCATCATTTGTTATGACTTCATGTACGTTGGGCTTAGAAACATCTTTATTTTGCCTTGGCAATAATATTGTTTTATTCTCTGCGCAGAGATTTTTCTGTCTACTTTGTTGCCTGGTAGTGACTTTCAGGACTTTTGATTGTAAGTCTTTTAACTCGGATATGGTAATCCGGGAGAGGGCATCCGCCACATAGTTATCTTTTCCCTTAATATATTCCACAGTGAATTCATATTTTTCTAAATCAAGCCTCATGCGAGTTAATTTTGAACTTGGATTGACCACTGAAAATAAATATGTTAACGGTCTATGATCAGTTTTGACAGTAAAGTGCCTACCATATATATATGGTCGAAAATGATTGATAGCCCAGTGAATTGCTGCTAACTCTTGTTCTGTGGTGCTTTTATTGCTTTCGCCTTTTGTAAAAGCACGAGATGCATAGGCAACTGGGAGTTGAAGTCCATTATAGTTCTGCGTTAGGACTGCTCCACATGCTTCTTTGCTTGCATCTGTTATTATGCAAAATTCTTTGCTGAAATCTGGATATTGCAATAGAGTCGGTTTGACTAATTGTTCTTTGAGATATTCGATGCTTTTGACAATCTTTTGTCCATTCGAATTGAACATTCTTTTTGCATAGTCTAGTTATATGTCTTGAATAATTGGAAAAATTTTTTATAAAACGTCTATAATAGTTACAAAATGCGACGAATCTTCTAGCGCTGTCTGCGTCCGTCGGGACTGGATATTTTTTAATGACATCATATTTCTTGTCATCCGGTAAAATTCCTTTATCGGTACACTTATGACCCAGAAAAGTCACTTCGAGCATAAAAAATGAACATTTATCAGGGTGTAACTTGAGATTGTTTTTCCGACATAAATCAAAAACCTGTGTAAGATTCTTGATCATGTGTTTTTCCGAACACCCGATGAAAATTAGGTCATCCATGTATAAGAAGGCCTGGGATGGTTCAAGACCAGAAAATGCAATTGTCATCATTCTTTGGAAAGAATTAGGCGCTATTTTCAATCCATATGGTAATCGCGTGAAACGATAAGAGCCATTGCTCGTAGAAAAAGACGTTATGTTTCTTGAATTTTCTTCAAGCTCTATTTGGTGAAATCCAGACATAAGATCTAGACAGGAGAAATATTTCGCTCTACCCAATTGGTCAAGAATATCATCTATTCTCGGAAGTGGAAATTTATCAGCTAACAATTTCTTATTAACTTGGCGATAATCTATTACTAAACGCCATCTCTTTTCTTCTGAACCCGGTAAGGGTTTTTTCGGTACTAATAAGAGAGGACTATTATATTCTGAAACGGCGGGCTCTACTATTTTGTCTTTGATCAATTTATCTACCTGCTTTGTTATTTCAGCATGGTGGCTTTGTGGAATTCTATAGTTCTTAATATACGTTGGTTCATCACTTTTCAATCTTAATTTTTGATTATAGAAGTTGTTGGTTGAAATTGGTTCGTAATCCAAACCAAATATATCAGTGTAGCTGGTGCATAATTCTAAGAGTGCGTTTTTAAAGAGTGGTGGGCAATTCTTTTTTAATTTTTTAAGTACTTCATTATCTCTTTTGTTTTCAGAGTTGTGTACGATATCATAGTTTTCTATGGTATCAAATCGGACTTTGTCGAGATTTAAGACTTTGTTAGAATTGGTCATGTTTAGGACTCTTATGAAGGTATTTTCGGAATCCGAAATTGTACTAGCTATTATGATTCCTTCTTCTATTTCTTGACATGGTTTAAATACTTGTTTGTGTTTAGTACTAAGCTTTATTTGTCGGACAACTTCGGAACGTGATGGTAATACTGTTGTGTTATTTTCAATAGTGTTCTAATTGGAAAATGAAGATTATTGGGTCTCAATGTAAGAAAATCTACATCGTTTTGAAAGTCTAACTGACAATTGAATTTTTTTAAAAAATCCATACCTATTATTCCATCACATGGTATGGGGAACTCTTGTTGGATTAAGTGGTAGTTGTGAGGTATTACATACCTGCCAGTAGTAAGTTCTACAAAAGCTAGTCCTTTAGAATTAGTTGTTCCTTCACCAATTCCGCTAATTTTTGTTTTTATTGAATAGTCAATACTCTGGAAATTATCTGAATTTTGTTTCAATATTGAGATATCTGCACCAGTATCTAGCAAAAATGTGAGGTTTATTTTTGTTTCCTCATTTTTTAGTTGTATATATATATTGTAGTTGAGATTGATTGTGTGAATATACGCATTCGAACATCTTAAGGGTTTTGTTCGTTTTCCGAGTTACCTTGTGTAACTCGGACATGATTTCTATTGTTATTGTTTTGCTGGCCGTTGATTCGGTAGTAATTATTCCTACCTCGGGTGTTACCATGGTTATTACCACCGCGATTATTGTAACGGCCCCGGCCTCTGCCATTGTTATAGCTATTGCCGCGGAATCGGTTTCCACCGCCGCGGTTATAATTTACTTGCCGGTTCCTATAGAATAGTACGTTATTTGATCGGCCGGTTGCATCTGTGCATGCATTTACAAATTTGGCAACAATATCATTCATGCTGTTAAATGTGCCGGCCTGCATTATTGTTTTTACCTGTTCTATAGCACAGTTTTGTGTTATGGCCTTTATGGCCGAAGTCATGCTATATTTGTCGGCCAATTCTTGGTTTACTCCTTCACTAATATAAGCTCCTTGTAGGGCTTTAGTGAGGATTTCCACCTCATGGGTGTATTGGCTCGCTGTTTTATTTTTCTGCTGCAAATTTAGCATTTTGGTTTTAATGGCCTCCACAGACTCTCCTTTGACTGTTCTTGATAGTTTTTCTATTATTTCGGGTACTGTCTTTTCAGTACTTATTAGGTTTCTTGCGTGGCCTTTTTATCTTGTTTTTATTATGTTTACGGCTATTGTTTCGAATTCGCCTTTTATAGAATCCACAAGGATCAATGCGTCTTGGAAACTTCGTAAATCGTCTGGGCTTCCATCATAATTTGGTATTAGCGGTGTCGCTAACTTCATGAATTCTGCCATTGTTGATGCCATGGCTGTTTGAGGTCTATTGTGAACTTTATGTTCAACTGTGTCATCTATCGATTCTATATCACTATCTACTTCTAGATCGGAGTCAGTTTGTTTTGACTCATCTAGATTTTCTAATTGGTTAGGATTGAAACTAGCCAATTTGTCTAACTCTGAGGGCACATTTATCTTGATGTTCCTCCTATGACACAGATTTATTAGTCTTGTGTTCAGTGATCTTATTACTTTAAGACATCTGTTCCTGTGATCTGTAGTTAGTCTATTCTCAAACTTATTTATTATCTTCACTATATTGTTATATTCGCTTACAATAATTATAGTGTGGTGTGTTAGCGTTTCGACTTTTAGTATTGTATCTTTATTTATACATTTATAGGATTTTTCAAAAATTTGCCGAAATTCATCTATTTGTCGCGCAAACACGCCCCATTCCATAATTTAAGGTGTATAACAAATAGTGGAAAAAATTTTTTTTTTCTTATTTATTGAACGAAATTATAGTTATGTATTAATTTTCTATCTGTGCAAGCGCACGTAAAAAGTGTTTGCCATGCCTAATATGGGATGGTCTTCACTAACTAACTTTACCCTCACGTATGGTAAGGTCTCTAGAATAATTGCTTTCTCATTCTTGCCACAATTTATTAGTGGGCTAAAATTAATATCATACGTTTCCGTATACTCACTTTCGAACTCGTAAACCGATATATAATCTGTGAAATTTCTTAGAAGTTGTATAGCCTGCAATCTGAAATTTGGATGCTCAGCGTAAACCTGATCGATTTCCCTTGGATCCATTGTACTTACTATATAATGCTTCTAGTACATTTGCATTGTTTGCTCTCCTTGTGTACCGATTTTTAATAAGCTTATTATGCTTGATATAGATGGTCAATAGAAATTGACAAATTGTTACAATTGTTAGGATAAGCAAGAGAATCCAAATCGAAAATAATTGGTCTGTGTGGTCAACTATTTTGACATTATTGACCACATTAGCCGTATTACCCTTAGCTTGATTTTCTTCTCCAAACCAACCCATTTTGAAAGATAACTCCTATCGATCTAATTTACCTAATTTAGCATGTTAAAAAAAATTGTTTTCATACAGACGTATCGTCTTGTTTTATTTGTTCGATTCATACATATATATATATATATTTATATATTTATTAAAAGAAAAATTTTTCCTCTTTTAAACTATTAATTCTTTTTTTTTTCTATTTGAAAATTTTTATTCCATTTATGAGTCTTTGTTTTTTTTTCGAAAGTAATGCAATATTGTTTAATTTGTTTGTGTTTCAACTTTAATTATGTAATTATTTTGTTTAAGAGGTGAGGGTAATAAAATTTTTTTTTTTTTTTACTTGAATTGTTGAATAATTATTTGACTTTAGTTTAACATGTTTCCCTGCCTATATTTGCGTATGGTTTTCAGACCACACTCTAATCGGGCAACTGTTATGTCGCTCAATTGTACATCATTTCTTTTTAATATTAATTATGCAGCGCAGTGCATTTTAAAATATATTTTTAAATTAATTATTTGTTGGGCGCACTTGGAAACGCTGTCGGTTCACTTTTCCTTGGTCTGGCTTGATACGCCAGACGGTACCGATGCTGGCTGCATAGGCTCTATTTTTATGTAATTAAAATGATGGGGTACCGGTGCTGGCAGCACAGGTGTACTCACAATGAGGTGAGCTCAGCGGTCCCTCGCAGTCATTTGGACATGAATTCTTCAGCTTCGGGATCTCCTTTATTTCAGGTGGAGATTTTATTAGTTTAGTTTTTGCAATGTTTTGTATAGCAGGGTAGGTGGATGTGTGTGTTGCTGGTGTTTAGCTTTTTCGAACTGATAATTGGTTTTTTATGTGCTCAACTTCGGCATGTAGCTTGACCGTTTTGTTTAACAGCTTAAGCAGTTCTGCTTTTCTAGCTTTAAGCCTTTTAACAACACCGCTTCTTTTTGCACACATCGCACTCTACTCACTGCGTTTTTCTTCTTTGTTTCCCATGTACGCCATGTAATTTTTGTTATTATTTATTTGTTTTTGTAGTTGTTCCTCCGTCTTGTCCTTCGATGTCCAGGTCGCGTTTGGACCTATGTCACGGTCGCCATGTAATTACCAATGATGGATCCTTTCAATCTTTTGATAAATCATGAGGGAAATTACAAACGAATTTATTTAGAGCTTCCGCTCTTGGTTAAGTCCAATTTTATTCTGTTTCTATTGTTTTTCTTAAATACTGAATTTGGCTTAAGCTTAGGTACAAAAGGTCTTACTCAGCTATTATGAGTGTTACTGTATGTATGTTGCAATCAAACTGTAAAATGCATGTTCAGCATTTTACATTTGCCTCTGTCGGTCAACATTGCATTAGTTGATCGAGTTTCGAGTGTTCTACTTTTGTTTATATATTTATATGGTTGCTTCATATGTTTGTATGTTTATGAATAAGTGTTAAATGCTCTACAGAATATAGTACAGTAGTATTTACGTGTTGTTGTTTTTCTTTTTTTTTCTTTGAAGCTTTTGTATTGTATTACGTGTTGTTGTACTTCTTATTTACTCTTCTCTCATTTGCCTGCTTACTTGGCTTTCTAGAATTGCTGATCTCTGCAAATCATATATGGTTAGTGTGATTGTTTTTTAAGTTTTGCTTATGTTTATAGACATGTATGTGTATAAATTAATCCTAAAAGGATTGTTCAACGATACTTATCACTTTTTTACGGGTTGAAATAAAGGAACAATACGACGCGTGGTACGCGCGAAGGAAAAATCTTTTTATATTGCTACGGTGACGACCAGTAACTGATCAAAAGTCAACTAACTCATTTATAATTATACCCTGTACCCATAGGGTAAAAGGGTATATTAAAGTCGCTAAAATGTATGTAACAGGCAGAAAGAAGGTTTTCCGACCCCATAAAGTATATATATTCTTGAGCAGCATCAACAGCCGAGTCGATTGAGACATGTCCGTCTGTCCGTCCGTCCGTCTGTCCGTCTGTCCGTCCGTCTGAACACCTAGATCTCGGAGACTATAAGAGATAGAGCTACCAAATTTGGTGTGAACATCCGTCTTATGCCTAGGCAGGTCAAGTTTGTTTCAAATTTTAGCCACGCCCACTTCCGCCCCCGCAAATGAAAAAAGAAAATTTTAAAATCAATTTACAAGAGCTGTATTAAAGATATCCAATTCTTATTTGGTAGACATAATTATATAGTCAAACTGCACAAACTGACCAAATTTTATTCAAATTGGACAATAAACATCGGAGATATAGCCATTTGCATTTTGTACTGAACTGCCAAAGCGACATTGGCTGATATAAAAGAGCGAGATAGCATGCGTTCGCTGCTGCTGCATGTAAAGGGGAATTTTGTTTTGAATTGATTGCGATTTCGAGGGTTTTCGAACTTTTGTTTAGTGTCTACGCAAATTAAGATAGTTGAAAATTTTTGCCACGCCCACTTCCGCCCCCACAATTTGGAAAAAACGATTTACTAGAGAAGTTTTAAAGCAATCACATTCTTATTTGGCACACCTAATAATGTGGCCAAAATGCATCATCTGACGAAATCATTTAGTCGAAATCGGACAATAAATATCGAAGTTATACGTAAATGCGTTTTGTACTGAAGCGCTTAGAACGACACTGGCTGGCAAGAGTGAGCGAGATAGCATGCGGTAGCTGTTGCTGCATGATAAAAGGAATTTTGAATTAAGTTGATGCCGATCTTGATTTAATATTACTAGTTGGTACAGGGTATACTCAATGTCGGCAGGGACGACTTGCTTACTTCATTTATTACTAACAATGAAGCTAACTTTCTACCCTATACCTGCTTGCTTTTGCACCTTGCGCCCGGTGTCGGGTTTTCGTTCCCGTGGGAACGTCTTGTCAGTATTTGCAAGAACATTACCCAATGTTGGGTTTCAAAGCTGACACTGCCCAATTCTTGGGTCACCGTGATAACTTACATATGTATATGTTATACAATGAACATTCACACGCTCGATTATGCAGACGCTACAGTTTTTCCGCATGGCCAGTCTTCGTAAGAGGCTGATCATGTTTCGAGCTTGCTTATGTTTATGCATATGCACCACATATAGCATACTCTGACATGTATCGGCTATATGACCGTTTGCAATAAGAGATAGTCTATATTGTGTCAGTTATTATTCTTATTAGAGTGCATATACTACAGTAAATACTATGCTGAATTTCTTGATTTGGAATCAATACACTGTCTTCTTATGAATTTAACCCAACTTTTCGGACAACTTGGGATCTTGTTGGCAGAACTAAGGAATTGTTGCCAGAACTGTACGAAATTGGTACATAAATTGGATATTTTAGATTGTTGGGTCTAATTATTAACCAGTCTTCAGACGAGTTGAAATCTAATTTTTTTTTTTTTTAACGTTGTATTTGTTTGTTGGATCTCTTATATAGGCTTATAAGACTAATAAGAATTTTCTAGGTTTATCTTAATCTCAGATGTTAGGTTATGTGTTAGATTAAGAAAACCTAGAAAATTGTTGTTAGTCTTATAAGCCTATATAAGAGATCCAACAAACAAATAAAACGTTAAAAAAAAAAAAAAATCTTAATCTAACACATAACCTAACATCTGGGAGGTCGTTTCGTTGAAGCCGAGTACTTTCACGTACTCGTGTTAATGATTTGGCCAGGGTATTCGGGTGGGCCTGCAGTTTAGCGGTGTACTTAAGCTGTTGTACCTTTATTTCGGTTATTACGCTAGGAATGTGTAGGTGTTTCTGTACATTTTCATTTCGGATATACCAAGGTGCTCCCGTGATGGTTCTGAGAACCTTGGATTGAGCCCTTTGTATGGTTTCGATGTTGCTCTTGCTTGCGTTTCCCCATAGTGCAGAGCCATATGTCCAGATGGGTTTTAATACAGAGTTGTAGAGGAGAACTTTGAATTCCAGACATAGGGGAGATCGTGCGTTGATAAGCCAATGTAGACCGATTGCTTTGAGCTTTAGTTGCTTTTTCCTGGCATCGATATGCTTACGCCAAGTTAATCTTCTGTCGAGGTGATCTCCAAGATATACAACATCGTCGGATTGAGGCACTGGCACATTGTTAAGCGTCAATGATGGGCAGTTTCTTCTATTGAGGGTAAACGTAACGTGTTTGCATTTCTGTTCATTTACACGGATGCGCCAATCTGCTAGCCACTTTTCAATTTCCTTTAAATGGGTTACCAGTTGCTCAGCAGCTTTGATCGGGCATTTGGAGCGGCTGAGGATAGCCGTGTCATCGGCAAAAGTAGATGTGGTGAGTGTAGGGCTTACTGGAATGTCCGCTGTGTACAAAATATAAAGTGTTGGACCCAACACGCTGCCTTGAGGTACACCTGCTTTTGAGTCGAAGTCATCAGAGGTGAAGCTATTACATCGTACAGCGAATTTTCTGTTGAATAGATAAGATTCCATTAGCCTGTGTGTATATTGTGGGAGCGTCGCTTTTATTTTATATATTAGACCGTCAAGCCAGACTCGGTCAAAGGCTTGGGCGACATCGAGAAAAATTGCTGTGCAATATTCTTTTTGCTCGAATGCTGTGCGGATCTCTGAGGTGATACGGTTGACTTGCTCAATTGTGCCATGCTTTTCACGAAAGCCAAACTGATGATGAGGGATTATATTTTGGTTAAGCAAGATTGTATTTATACGGAGTTGTAGGACTTTTTCCGGGCGACTTTCTTGGGTTAAGGTAGTTTATAATAATTGCAGAAATTTCCTCCGTTTGGAACTTCGGTTGCTCACTTTCCATTGGGGTGCGCAAGGAGGGGAGCTGAAAAGAGTTTGTTGACGGATTTGGAAGAAAGACCGTTTTTAGATGAGCTGCAAAGATGAGTGCTCTTTCTTCGTCTGAGCGGGCCCATTTGCCAATTGGGCATCGTAAAGGTGAAATTATCTCGGCTGGAGCAGTTATGGTTGGATGTGCTTTCCACAGCGGATATTTGGTGTTGGTAGGGGTGAGCTTCTCGATGTACAGCCGCTGTGTTCTTGCTTCTTCCTGCCTAAGCGCCTTTGCTAGAGTTCGCGAAGCTGCCTTTAGGCGTTGTTTTGCTGCCGGAGATCGAGACATTTGCCATTCTCGCCTGAGCCGTCTTTTGTCTGCTAGAAGTAGTTCAATTAGTCGGTTGTTAGACTTCTGTTTTTTCTGGGTGTGACTGATAATTGGGGTAGAAATATCTGCGGCTTCAATAAGCGTAGACTCTAGTGCAGAGGTGCAAAGCTCGATGTCTTCTTCGTCGTCCAGTTTGGGATTTAGCTCGATATGGCTTATATATTTTTTAAATCTGAGCCAGTTTGTTTTGCAATTTGTTAGCCCGAGTGGTTGCTTTATTATTTGTGGTTCTGTTAATATAGTGAAAACTACTGGTGAGTGGTCCGATGACAATTCTGCTAGTGTCTCTGCCGTTATGCAATTGTGCGCGATCCCCCTGGTGATTGCAAGGTCTATTAGATCTGGGAGCTTGCGTGGATCTGCTGGCCAGTACGTGGGCTTATTCGGTGAGGCATAGCCCATTTTGTTTGCTGGGTTGATGATTGTGTTATACAGCTGTTTGCCTTTAGGATTTACCAGGCGGGATCCCCAATGAGGGTGCTTGGAGTTGTAGTCTCCTGCAGCAATAAATCGTACTCCGAGTGTATTGAAGAAATCAGTAAATGTCAAACACCTGCATATTTTATACAGACGAGTGTTTGCGAAGTATTTGAAGTATGATTCCTGTATTATAGTGAATATTTCGTCGGTGGTATTCACCGCCAAGGTCTTATTAGGTTTAAGTAAGTTTTTTAGAATTCTTGTGAAGTGAAAGCTGGTTCTGAAATACAACTACGGATTTTGTGTGTGAACGGGGATATTATAACACAGGTAGAAATTGGATGGAGTTTAAAGATTGCTTGCATGGTGAATGTATTTAACGGACTGGGAGAAAGTGGTATATTAGGGTTTGATACCGGGCTGGTGTCATTTGTGCACATATTCGGCTCTATTCTGCTCAGTACATCTGCAATAACATTTTGTGACCCCTTTTTGTAGACCACCTTGTATTCATATTCGGACAAGGTTAATTTCCAGCGAAGGAGTTTCGGATTATGCCCTTTCAAATTTTCTAGCCAGACTAGGGGTTTGTGGTCTGTGACGATTTTGACTTTATTACCGTATATGTAGGGTCGAAAATATTTTACTGCCCAGACTATGGCTAGCATTTCCTTTTCTACAGTCGAGTACCGGGTTTCTGTGTCAGAAAGCGTCCTGCTTGCAAAGCAAATAGGTTTGTCGGAATTGTCAGGGCCTTGTGACAGTACGGCTCCTATGGCGAAGTTACTTGCGTCCGTCGTAAGTGTAAAAGGTTTATTGAAGTCAGGGTATTGTAGTATAGGGTCGTTTGTTAATAGTGTTTTGCAATAGTCGAATGCTTTTTTGAACTCTGTGTCAATGATAATCGATTTGCCTCCTTTAAGTTGTCTTGCGATTGGTTTTGTAATTTTAGCAAAATCTTTTATAAATTTCCTATAATAGCCTAGTAGTCCTAGGAATGATTTTATTTGTTTGATAGTCTTGGGACACGGGAAGTCCTTAAGTGCTTTTATCTAATTTGGATTGGGTTTGATACCCTCTTAAGTGACTATATGTCCCAAGAAGTCTATTTCTTTCCGTAGAAAGTTGGATTTGTTTGTTTGGACTTTTAGGTTCGCTAATTGCAATTTCCGAAAAACAGCTTTAAGGTCTGTCAAGTGTTTTTGGATGGATGTGGAAAAAATTTTAATATCGTCAAGGTAAACAAGACAAGTATTCCCTATGAAGTCTCCTAATACATTGTCCATAACCCTTTGAAATGTAGCCGGTGCATTTTTTAGCCCGAAAGACATTCGTATAAATTCGTAATGTCCGTTTTCGACTGATAAAGCCGTTTTGGCCATATCAACTGGATGCATTTCAATCTGGTGAATTCCACTTGCCAGATCTATTGTGGAGAAATATTTTGCCTTTCCTATGTTGTCGAGTATGTCGTTAATATTAGGTATGGCGTATCTGTCCTCAATTGTCTTGTCATTTAGTTTTCTGTAGTCAATGACTAATCTCCACTTTTTCTTGTTTGTAAATTCAGATTTCTTTGGGACTACCCAAACGTGGGCACCCCAGGGTGAATGGCTATTTTTTATTATGTTATGGTCTAACATATGGCCGATTTGCTTCCGATCTTCTTCCTTATGAATGTACGAGTATCCGTAAGTCTTCACGTGTATCGGTTTATTGTCTAATATAGAGATTTGATGCTTTACCTCGTTAGTGAAGGTAAGTGGCAAGGCGTCGTCATAGAAGAGGTTATGAAATTCTTTGCAAAGCTTTATTAACCCCTTTTTTTCTCCTTTATTGAAATGCGATGTTTGCAATGTGTTGCCCGGTTGTTCTCCTCCAAAAGGAGGTTCAGTTTGTAGTCTTATAATTACTTGTACTGGCTGATCTACGCAGACCGTTTGTTCTATGTCCGTGTCGTTTGTAATTTCGAGGAAGCTTTTCCCCTTATCGGCTGTGTAGAACCCTCCGGATATGAAAAGATTTGCGTCAATAGATATCGTATTGCAAAAGAAATCCCTCTTAGCGAGACTAACAGGGAGCTTAACTCGAGCTTTTGTATTGGGGTGAATAGAGAAGATGTCCGATGCGTAAGTGTGTTTTTTTTTTTGGAGTTTGAATTCTCCCTTATTTATATTATCCTTGTAGATTGAAGGAAAGTCCATAAATAGTAGTCTATCGGTATATGGATGAAACTTAAAAAGAAGGAGGACTAGTAAACCGGGTTGGTTAAATTCTGATTGGACAGGCAATGTGATTTTTTTGTCTATAGAGTATCTTTGTAGAACAGTTCTAATTATTATTTCCTTAGTCAGTTTTAGTATCATTTCTTTGTTTGCAAATTTTGGGTCTATGAATGAAAAGGTAGATCCCGTGTCGATCATAAATTTCAATTTTTGGTTTTGATTGGGAATATTCAAAACTACTTAAGGAAGTGTTGGACCATGAGTATGCCTACTTATGTATCCGACGGGTTTGTCGAGGCTTGTCTTTGAAAATTTTCGTCCTCGTCAATATTGTGAAAATTGGTCTGTTGTGTTTGTCCAGTAATTTTATGGTATTGTCTGTTTTGGTATGTTTCGCGAGGATTGCGATTCCTATTGTTGTGCCCGTTTGGTGGAGAATTATAGTTTTGGGAGTTTTGGTAGTTCTGTATAGAGCTACGACTTTGATTTGGACGGTTACTTTGATTTGGGAAGTGTGACTGTCTAAATGGGTTCGAGTTGTATGAGTTTGGCGAGTTGTAATTTCTGTTATTGCCGGGTCTATTATTAGTACGGACACGATTTCTATTATATGGTGGTTGCCTATTTATGTTACTGTTCGGGTATTGTCCCCTGTTCTGTCCTTGATAGTAAAAACTTTTCTCAGCTTGGCACAATTGGAACGCTTCTTCTATAGAACCTGGTTTCCTTGCCCTAATTATTGTTACTAGTGGTTCGCGAAGTCCGGATAGGAAAGCATGCAGACAAACGTCGTCGTATAATGCTTTCTTCGAGGCTATGTCAACCTGATTGTCATGATTAGAGGAAATATTGAGTAATTGATTTCTTAATTTTGTAATTTCGAAGAAAAGTGTACCTATCGGTAAGTCGTCGGGTAGTCTTCGCAATTCTCGTAAAATCATTGGTTCAGATTTTTTGCATGCGCCTTTTAGCGCCTGGTCTGCTCTGCCCATATGACCATATGGCGTCTGGTGATGAGCAATGAGCATTATAATCTTCTCTACACTGGTGATAAATCTGTCCAGGGTACCTGGATGTTAATGGATGTATTTAGGGATGTGCTAGCTGTGTCCGTAATTGTTACAGTCCCTAAACTAGGACTGACTTTCCTTGACTGGTTCGAGGCATTGCCTGAGTCGGACATGGCTTCTCCTCTATTAGATTCTTCTTCCCTAATTTCTGGTAGACTGACACTACTCCTAAGGCCTAGGCGGGACCTGGTTTTATTTACTAAACTATTCTTTTTCATCTGTGAGCTCGAACTTGTACAGAAAATTTCTTATTTCTTTTTTTTTTTCTCTCTTCTTCTTTATGAGTACAGTGTTATGTGGATATTACGATATATGTTTGTTTATTTTGTAAAAATTTTCCTCTCTTTTTTTGTGTTCTTATTAACTAGTATAATTAAAATAAATGTGTGTTATTTTTAAAAAAAAAAATTTTTTGTGTATAGTGTAGTGTAATTAACAATGATGGATCCTTTCAATCTTTTGATAAATCATGAGGGAAATTACAAACGAATTTATTTAGAGCTTCCGCTCTTGGTTAAGTCCAATTTTATTCTGTTTCTATTGTTTTTCTTAAATACTGAATTTGGCTTAAGCTTAGGTACAAAAGGTCTTACTCAGCTATTATGAGTGTTACTGTATGTATGTTGCAATCAAACTGTAAAATGCATGTTCAGCATTTTACATTTGCCTCTGTCGGTCAACATTGCATTAGTTGATCGAGTTTCGAGTGTTCTACTTTTGTTTATATATTTATGTGGTTGCTTCATATGTTTGTATGTTTATGAATAAGTGTTAAATGCTCTACAGAATATAGTACAGTAGTATTTACGTGTTGTTGTTTTTCTTTTCTTTTCTTTGAAGCTTTTGTATTGTATTACGTGTTGTTGTACTTCTTATTTACTCTTCTCTCATTTGCCTGCTTACTTGGCTTTCTAGAATTGCTGATCTCTGCAAATCATATATGGTTAGTGTGATTGTTTTTTAAGTTTTGCTTATGTTTATAGACATGTATGTGTATAAATTAATCCTAAAAGGATTGTTCAACGATACTTATCACTTTTTTACGGGTTGAAATAAAGGAACAATACGACGCGTGGTACGCGCGAAGGAAAAATCTTTTTATATTGCTACGGTGACGACCAGTAACTTTATTGATCAAAAGTCAACTAACTCATTTATAATTATACCCTGTACCCATAGGGTAAAAGGGTATATTAAAGTCGCTAAAATGTATGTAACAGGCAGAAAGAAGGTTTTCCGACCCCATAAAGTATATATATTCTTGAGCAGCATCAACAGCCGAGTCGATTGAGACATGTCCGTCTGTCCGTCCGTCCGTCTGTCCGTCTGTCCGTCCGTCTGAACACCTAGATCTCGGAGACTATAAGAGATAGAGCTACCAAATTTGGTGTGAACATCCGTCTTATGCCTAGGCAGGTCAAGTTTGTTTCAAATTTTAGCCACGCCCACTTCCGCCCCCGCAAATGAAAAAAGAAAATTTTAAAATCAATTTACAAGAGCTGTATTAAAGATATCCAATTCTTATTTGGTAGACATAATTATATAGTCAAACTGCACAAACTGACCAAATTTTATTCAAATTGGACAATAAACATCGGAGATATAGCCATTTGCATTTTGTACTGAACTGCCAAAGCGACATTGGCTGATATAAAAGAGCGAGATAGCATGCGTTCGCTGCTGCTGCATGTAAAGGGGAATTTTGTTTTGAATTGATTGCGATTTCGAGGGTTTTCGAACTTTTGTTTAGTGTCTACGCAAATTAAGATAGTTGAAAATTTTTGCCACGCCCACTTCCGCCCCCACAATTTGGAAAAAACGATTTACTAGAGAAGTTTTAAAGCAATCACATTCTTATTTGGCACACCTAATAATGTGGCCAAAATGCATCATCTGACGAAATCATTTAGTCGAAATCGGACAATAAATATCGAAGTTATACGTAAATGCGTTTTGTACTGAAGCGCTTAGAACGACACTGGCTGGCAAGAGTGAGCGAGATAGCATGCGGTAGCTGTTGCTGCATGATAAAAGGAATTTTGAATTAAGTTGATGCCGATCTTGATTTAATATTACTAGTTGGTACAGGGTATACTCAATGTCGGCAGGGACGACTTGCTTACTTCATTTATTACTAACAATGAAGCTAACTTTCTACCCTATACCTGCTTGCTTTTGCACCTTGCGCCCGGTGTCGGGTTTTCGTTCCCGTGGGAACGTCTTGTCAGTATTTGCAAGAACATTACCCAATGTTGGGTTTCAAAGCTGACACTACACCTTCACTTTGCGCAATGTGGTTGCCCAATTCTTGGGTCACCGTGATAACTTACATATGTATATGTTATACAATGAACATTCACACGCTCGATTATGCAGACGCTACAGTTTTTCCGCATGGCCAGTCTTCGTAAGAGGCTGATCATGTTTCGAGCTTGCTTATGTTTATGCATATGCACCACATATAGCATACTCTGACATGTATCGGCTATATGACCGTTTGCAATAAGAGATAGTCTATATTGTGTCAGTTATTATTCTTATTAGAGTGCATATACTACAGTAAATACTATGCTGAATTTCTTGATTTGGAATCAATACACTGTCTTCTTATGAATTTAACCCAACTTTTCGGACAACTTGGGATCTTGTTGGCAGAACTAAGGAATTGTTGCCAGAACTGTACGAAATTGGTACATAAATTGGATATTTTAGATTGTTGGGTCTAATTATTAACCAGTCTTCAGACAAGTTGAAATCTAATTGACAGTTGTATTTTCTGATGAAATCGGTTCCTAGTATTCCATCACATGGAATAGCGAAATGGGAATTCACGGTATGAAAATCGTGTGGGATTATATATTTTGAAGTTTGCACTTCAATGGAAATAATTCCTTTGGGTTTGGTTACTTCTTTACTTATTCCCTGAATGTTGATAATTCCATTTGTTTGAATGCATTGAAAAGTATCGGAATTTTCTTTTAAAATATATATTTCCGCACCTGTGTCTATGAGAAGTACTAACTGTTTTCCTGTTGCCACATTTGTAAAAATTGCAAACGTATTTTGACTAAGACTGAAGTGTGAATCTTGCTGTTTTTTACAGCTGGGTATCTAAAGGTGTCTGGGAGTTTGTGCTACACGGACATTATTATAACCATTTTGTTGGTTATTTCCTCTGTTTCCTCTATTGTTATTATTTCTATTATTTCCTCTGTAATTTCTTCTGTTATTATTGTTATTATTGTTTCGGTTTTGCTGGTAATTCTGGTTACTACGGTTATTATAATTATTATAATAACCGCGACCATTTCCTCTACCGCGATAATTATAGGTGTTGTTGTAATTACCACGGCCTCTCTGTGCAAACAATACTGAATTAGGACTGCCAGTCATGTCAGTACTACATTCTAAGTACTTCATGATGGCTTCATTCATATTTCTGAAATTTCCTGATTCGAGTATGCCTCTGAGTTTACCATTATCGCAATTCCTTTTCATGGTTGAGATGGCTTCTTCAGTACTGAATGACTCAGCAAGCTCTGATGATAGGCCTTCCTCAATATACATGTATGTGAGATGGAGTGGGGTAAGTTGCAACGTTGTGGCAACTCCCGGAAGCAGATATTAATTGCAACGTGGTGGCAACACCAAAAGCAGAAGAGACAGAACTTAAGGCAGTTCAAGCGAGTGAAGTCGACAATAAGCAGCAGTATAAGAAGTTTAAGCAGCATCAGCAGTATCATCAGCAGCAGCAGCCGGAAATACATTGAAGCAGATCATACACTAATTGTTAATTGCCCAAACACCCATCCACATTATAATATTATCATAAACAAACATAAATAAAGATATATAAATATCTCACATTTGGGGGCTCAACCGTTCGTGGATTGCCAGGGCGAAGTTACATGAGTGCAAAATCAAAAAAGCAGACAAAAGCAAGAGCAGACAGAGAAAGAGACAGCTAGTTTTTTCATCTGAAAAATCTAACTGCGCAATAAGTTGCAACAAGCCGTCGGCCGCCAGAAAGAGACAGCTAGTTTTTTCACCGGAGAAATTTTATTTCGCAAGATTTCGCAATATTGCGTCAGCCAAAGAAACTTCGAGAAGACCAAGCAAGCTTCCAATACGAGTATTGCGGAACAGAGTAATCATGCCGAAGGAACAGGATCTACCAGGCTCAAAGATGGACCTGAGTGAAATGCCTAGTGGATCAGCACCTGCCGAAGACCGTCGCAGAGAAGCAGAGCAAGTTGGCAGGAATTCAATAGTGATGACAGGAACTAATGAGATGCTGCACGAAATAGTTCAACTCCTATCATTAAAAATCCATGCTGATGAAATTGACAAAAAGAATGATTCAAAGCTCGTGGTAGAAAATTTCACCAAAATAATTCCGGAGTTCAGTGGAGAAGACATGTCAGTGCAACAGTGGTTTCATAATTTTGAACTAAATGCTGAAGCATACGGATTGAACGAGAAACAAAAATATGTTCCGGCTCGAGCAAAAATGACCCGTACTGCAGCCCTATTTCTGGAGTCCACCGTAGTGTATGAGTATGCCCAGCTGCGCGAACAACTTCTGGAGGAGTTTGATTGTGAACACCTTTGTAGTGCCCAGATTCACAACCAATTGTCGCATCGTACGAAGTCTGATGAAGAAAGTTTCCATGAGTATTTGCTACACATGAAACGTATTGCTGCCCGTGGAATAATTGATGTGGAATCAGTTATTCAGTACATTGTCAAGGGATTAAATATGAGAAGTGATTACAAGTATACGTTGTATGGCTGCAGCTCATATAAAGAACTGAAGGAAAAATATGAAATTTATGACAGAATGATCCGTGCAAATGGAAAGTCGCAGCTCGAAAAGAAAGTCCCACCGCTAGGCACACCGAAGTCAAAATATCCCAGAGACGAGAAAAAGCAACATTGCTTTAAGTGCGGATCAATGAAGCATCTTCGCAAAGATTGTCAAGCCGAATTGAAGTGCTTTCGCTGCAACCAGACTGGACATATGTCTACTAATTGTCCAAGCACTTCCACTGCTAACATCGCATATGAAGAAAAGCGGCTCAAATGCCTCAAGATTAAGGACATCGAAGTCAAGGGTCTTATTGATACTGGTGCGGATGTCTCGCTGCTCAGAAAGTCAACTTTTGGCCGTTTACGAGGAGTCCAGATGCAAGCCAGCTCGTCATGTTTAAAAGGACTGGGAAACAACACCACACGACCGGTTGGACAGATCGAGGTAGAAGTGGAGATTGATGGTATTTTTCTGATGCATAAGTTCCTGATTCTAAACGACCACACCATCGGATGTGAATTACTGCTGGGCCATGATTTTATTTCCAAGTTTCAAATGACGTCAACACCCGAAGGATATCACTTTGCTGTTCAGTCCGGAGAGGAAATTGAGGACACAAAACAGATAAGTATTTACAATGTGGTAGAAACAAATGCTGATCCAGATGTTCCTTCACAGTACAAACAAGCCGTTCAGTCGATGATCAAGATTTTTTCTGGAAAAGAGCAAACCGCAGATTGTCCAATAACTTTAAGGATAGTACCCGATGAAAATATAATGCCATTTAGACATTCCCCCAGCCGGATTGCGATCACCGAAGCGGATGTAGTCAAGCAGCAGATTGGGGAATGGCTCAGTGCTGACATAATAAGACGCTCAACATCTAACTTCGCCAGTCGTATTGTAATCGTCAAAAAGAAGGATGGTAGCAACAGAGTCTGTGTTGACTATCGGCAATTAAATAAGATGGTCTTAAAGGATTGCTTTCCTGTACCAATTGTCGAAGACGTTTTGGAGAAATTAGGCAATGCAAAAATTTTCTCAGTCATGGATTTGGAAAATGGGTTCTTTCACGTTCCAGTAGAAGAAAGCAGCAAGAAATACACCGCTTTTATAACAAATGAGGGCCTATTCGAGTTTAATAGAGCTCCTTTTGGCTTTTGTAATTCGCCAGCCGTCTTTATACGTTTTGTAAATCATGTATTTCAAAACCTCATAAATGAAAATGTACTTGATTTGTACATGGACGATATCATAGTACACGCTGATACAGCCAACGAATGCCTTACAAAAGTACAGAAAGTTTTGAACGTAGCTGCTGAATACGGGCTGAAGATCAAATGGAAGAAGTGCCGATTTTTACAGACAGCAATAACATTTTTGGGTCATCAGATTGCGGAAGGAAGCATCAAACCAGGATTGGATAAAACCAAAGCTATAACCAAGTTTGCGATGCCTCAAAACATTAAGGCTGTTCAGTCCTTTTTGGGACTAACTGGATTCTTTAGAAGATTCATAAAGAACTACTCATTGACTGCTAAGCCATTAACAAATCTGTTACGGAAGGACGTTAAATTCAAAATGGGATTAGAGGAACAACAAGCAGTCGCTGCCCTGAAGGAAGCACTAGTTAATGAACCAGTTTTAAAACTATATCGTCGAAATGCGAAAACGGAAATTCATACGGACGCATCGAAGGATGGATTTGCAGCAAACTTATTACAGTGGCAAGAAGGTCAATTGCATCCCATTCTGTTCTGGAGCAAGAAAACGTCGGAATCCGAAGAAAGACTGCACAGCTATGTGCTAGAGGCTAAAGCTATTTTTCTCGCCTGTAAGAAATTCCGGCGGTACATTCTCGGAATTCCTTTCAAGCTAGTTACGGATTGCGCCGCGTTTAAGCAAACGTTAAATAAAAAAGACGTCCCTCGATAAGTAGCTCAGTGGGTTCTGTACCTACAGGACTATGATTTCGAAGTCGAACACAGACAAGGACCAAGGCTTAAACATGTGGATTGCCTTAGCCGATACCCAATTGAAGTTATGCTGGTATCCTCTGTGGTCACTGCGAAAATTCAAAAAGCTCAGCAGCAGGATATGATGATCAGAGCAGTTGCCGAAATTCTTAAAAGTAAACCGTATGACAATTTTAAACTAAAAGGAGGTCTTGTTTACAAGGTGGTGCAAGGAACAGATTTGCTGGCAGTACCTAAATCTTTGGAAAAGGAGATAATAACCGAGGCGCATAACGAAGGGCATTTTGCGGCAGAAAAAACTATGCATGCGATAAAACAAAATTATTGGATCCCACATCTGGAGGGCAAAGTGATGCAGATTATAGCCAACTGTATCAAATGCATTATCTACAACAAAAAGCTTGGTAAAAAAGAAGGATTTCTTCATCAGATCGAAAAGGGTTTTGACCCGCTGCACACCTTACATGTCGACCATTTGGGACCGATGGATGTCACCACAAAAATGTATAAGTACATTTTCGTTATGATTGATGGCTTCAGTAAATTTGTTTGGATTTATCCCACTAAAACTACAAATGCCGAAGAAGTCATAAGGAAGCTGAAAGAGTGGTCGGACATTTTTGGAAATCCAGCTCGCATAATAAGTGATCGTGGATCGGCGTTCACCTCAAGCAGCTTTGAAGAATATGTAATCCAAAACAATGTCGAACTTGTGTGGAGCACCACTGGAGTGCCAAGAGGAAACGGACAAGTCGAACGTGTTAATCGATCGATATTGAACATCATTTCTAAATTATCATCTGAAGAACCCGAGAAATGGTATAAGTTTGTTCCTAAAGTTCAGAAGGCTATTAACTCTACCGTCCATAAATCGACAAAGCGATCTCCATTTGAGCTAATGATTGGCGTTAAGATGCGATGCAGACCTGATAGTAATATTGTGCAACTACTTGAACACGAATTACTTGATAATTTTGATGAACAGAGACAAAAGATGCGGCAGGAAGTTAATGAAAATATTCAGCAGGCTCAAGACAGCTACAAAAAGCAGTTCGATAAAAACCGAAAGAGCGAATTCGGCTATAAAGTTGGAGATCTAGTGGCCATACGTGGAACCCAATTTGTGGCAGGAAAAAAGTTGGCAAGCGAATTCCTAGGCCCTTACGAAGTAGTCAAGGTAAAACGAGCAGGGCGCTTTGAAGTACGGGAAGCAGCAGATGTTGAGGGACCAAACTACACAGCTACAAGCAACGACAATATAAAGCTTTGGAGTTACTCGGAGGAGAACGAGGATGCATGGTCATCAGAGGCCGATGACTAATCAGGATGACCGAATGTGAGATGGAGTGGGGTAAGTTGCAACGTTGTGGCAACTCCCGGAAGCAGATATTAATTGCAACGTGGTGGCAACACCAAAAGCAGAAGAGACAGAACTTAAGGCAGTTCAAGCGAGTGAAGTCGACAATAAGCAGCAGTATAAGAAGTTTAAGCAGCATCAGCAGTATCATCAGCAGCAGCAGCCGGAAATACATTGAAGCAGATCATACACTAATTGTTAATTGCCCAAACACCCATCCACATTATAATATTATCATAAACAAACATAAATAAAGATATATAAATATCTCACATGTATGTTGACTCTAGGGTTTTTCGTATGTTCTCAATTTCTGATGAAAATTTATCAGCAGTTTTACCCTTTTGAACAATCTTGGACAACCTTGTTTTTACTACTCGTGATGGTTCACCAACGATAGTAGTTTCCAATGTGTTTATTATTTCCCTGATTATCTTTAGTTCTTTGAATCTGCTTAGTGTTCCGCAAGTAAGTTTTGATTTTATTACGGCAACAGCGTCTTCAAAATCTTCTTTAGTTAAATCAATTAACTCTAAGGCTGTGAGGAATGTATCAAGATTTCTCTTTTGTCCATTGAATTCTGGAATAGAGGATGAAATTTCTTTCATGAATGCTCTTCGAGCTTTTGCCTCAGCCATTTTGTCTTGTGTAGGTATTACACTTGTATTTTCAATGTCAGAATCGTTGTCTTGTTCAGACAATGTATCTATCTCTGACTCGTTATCTTTTTCTGGTAAGGTGAGTGACGCAGGGATTGTTAGATCGTGTAGATCTTTTTCTCCAATTTCTCCTTCGTCAGATTCTTCACTTTCCAGTTCTGTTTTTTCTTTATGTTCCCTTTCTTGATCTTCTTCAACATCTATAGTTAAAGGTGAATTCAGTACGGTTGGTACAAATATGTCCAACTCGTATTTTTCCTTTATTAGTATTAGATTTGCTCGCAACTTGATCAATAGTTTAGAAATCTTTGACCAGTTCGTCTTATCTATATTTATTCTATTTTCATGCACTAATCTTCGTGCCTCATTAAAAGAGTCAAACAGAATTATCCCATGCTTATTCAGAGTTTCTTTCTGAATCTTCCTATTCTGGGTTATGCATTTATATGATTTTTTAAAATTTTCTTTGACTTTTTGGATATGGAGAATTAATTCTTCCCATTCCATGCTTCAGTTTAATATTTTTTTTTTTTTACTCTATTATTTCTATATCCTCATCTGATTCTACAATATCTATTGTCTCTATGTCTGTCTTAAATGTACTGTGTACCCATTCTGGTACATCTCTACCTTTAGGATTACTACTTTTATGGACTTTTTCATAAGCTCTACTATGTTTTTCTTAAATTTGTAATTATTAGATATCCAATACCGTATTTCCTTGTACTTGTAATTTGTTTCGCCTGATTCTATCAGGTAATCAAGCAACGGTATGTACTTCTCTAGACGTTTAGTCTCTATTATTTCCATTGAGGAGAAATTTTTCGTGGTATCTGTACCATTTCCTTGGATTGGGAATTTTTCACCAAATTTTTCCAAGTATATATCTTTAATTTGTCCTAAACTAAGTACGCGTTGAGGTGAGTTACTATTTTCACTCTTAAAAACCTCGATTACGTCGGACATTATACTAGGGTGCCTATATATTATTTTGCTAAACAGCAGTCCTCGGTAGATGAGTTGTCTAAGTGGCCCAGTCATTTAGTCAACTGAACAACGAGGATCCGGGTTCGAATCCCAGGCTAGTGCATGGATGTAGTTTTTCGTCTAAGCCGAAGGCCTTAGTTGCCAGTGCTTGTAAAATATAGTTAGGTTGATAGTTTATAACTATATCCTACACTTTAATAATAATAATAATAATAATTATTTTGCTAAAATAACTGTCTAGTGTACTCATATTCCTGAATTAGTTATTACAACAAAATTTGATTAAAGGTGAAACACCATTTTAGTTTTATTTTGTTAAAAAGGAAAAAAAAAATATTTTCGAGAGAATTCTTACTTTGTTTGATAATTTATATGACTTTTTAAATTTTTTCTTTTTTTTAAAAGTGTACTTTTATTTCAGGTTATGCATATGTTATTTAAATTTTGTCCAAATCATTAGCATGGCTTAAGGCCCTTTTCGTTATACACTTATTGTGTAGCTTATATGCTTTGAACAATATATATGCAATTAAAAGGACAACCATTGTCAATAAGAGTACATTCGTCATACGTAGATCAACATTTGATGATTCAATTTTGTTTATAACATTAGCAGTGGAGTCCACTGTCTTGGTATCTATTACTCCCATTTTGGGTTGTTCAATTAAATCAACAAATTTGCTAATTCTATTATCAAACATTTAAAATATTGAGAGAAGTTGAAGAAAACTTTTGTATACGTATATATAGAAAAATTTCCTTTTACAGTACCCTACCTAATTTTTCGCATAGCTCTACAGGCAATGCTTCTATTGATCGGATATGGTTCCGCTCAATTTAAAAACGTTTTTTACAATTTTTGGTTTTTGATTATACATATCATTTATCTTGAATGAATCTTAGTTCTTAAACAAAGGGTTTGCTTAGCTAAGACCGCGTAGCCGCGCTGCCAGTGTCGCCGGCAAAGGAGCGGTCTGCTTATGCATAAAATGCTTATGTCAACTATATATACAAGTTGCCGTAGCACCGACAGCGGCGACAGTTGCGGCAGCAACAGCAGCATCAGCGTTGGCCGAGGCGCGAGCAACTGATCTTAGCAGAAGAGTTAGAGTCGGCGAGGAGGTCGGAGTGTAATCAAGGAGTATAAAAGTGTTAGCTCCAACTCCATATACTTATGACCAAGAATGTTTGGTACTTGGAGTTAATGTAATAACAAAGTGTTACATTTTGTTCATTATATTATTAATGTGTTTCACTGTGTACAGTGACCACTTGGAATTACAGAACATGCTACAGTAAGCTGTAGATGTAAGATTTTTAATCTTCATGTATTTGCACAATTCTGATATAATTTAATTTTTATACTCAGTACCCATGTCCGAAATGAACGTCTTCATTGGACCGAACTTAAGTATAAAGTTCTCCAATATTGCTTTTGCTATTGTGTTTGTATTTTTATTTGCAATGGGTATTGCTATTAGATATTTGGTTAAATCACATATTAAGGTGATTATATATTCATTGCCATAATCTGATTTTGGTAGTGGACCAACTGTATCGACTAATACTATATCAAAGGCATTTATTGGTGTTTTAGCTAAGATCTTGGCGTCTTTGTATGTATTGTTGTTTTAGACGTTTGGCACTTATGACATTTCCTTATGTACTCTTTAATATGATGTGTCATATTTTTCCAATAGTAATGTCTTTTTCCTTTTGCTAGCGTTTTAGTAATGCCAGAATGACCTCCTTGAATTGGATCATCATGGTATGTAGACAATTTTTTTTCTATATTGTATTATGAGTGCCCAGTATTAGTTCTCCATGTATTATTTTAGATATTTAGATGAGTTTGTTCCAAAATAATAAATTTCACATTTGCGTGCAGTCACTTAGGTTTCTCTTTATTCAATGATTCTTAAATCTATAACCATGGTTAATTACAGCTAAGACCGCGTAGCTGCGCTGCCAGTGACGCCGGCAGAGGAGCGGTCTGCTTATATATAAATGTTTACATAAGCATATATGTATAAATGTGCCGCCACAGCGGATGTATCATGTTACTTGGTGACAAAGTGGTCGCGCATGCAACATATGCCGACTCAGCAATGTCCAGTACTATGCCCTCATGTGTGGTCGTGATTCTTAAGAGGCATAGCACTTGAATATTGTATACAGAAATATTATAACAAAAGTGTTACAATATGTTTGTAATATTATTATTTATTGCACTGAGTACAGTGATCATTCGTTATTATTGAACATGCTACATCCCCCTCCTTTAGAAAAATAACGTAATTCTATGGAGTTATTTTAAAATTTGATTGTATACAACTTATTAACTTTTTTTTGTAATTAAGAAAATTTTTTTTTTTAAATTTGATGAAATATTTGAATATAGAAGAAAAATATAAGGAATTTTTTTTTCATAAAACGTTGAAATTTGTTTAAAAATTATATATATTATATTTAAAAAAATTTTTTTTTTTCGTAAGAGTTTTTTTTCCTTTTTTTTTTGGTTTTGTTTGTATGTATTAACTAATTAGGAATTGAAAATCTTTAACCTATCTTTGTGTACTACTTGTTTTTTGTTCCAACTATCCTTTATTAGAATATTATCTCTATCTTTTATTTCTTCTATTGTATATGGGCCTAAATACTTAGGTTCCAACTTATGGCCTGTATCGTTTCTTAATAAAACTTTGTCTACTGCTAGGTCATTATTATTTAATTTCCTATCATATAGTTCTTTATTCTTAGCTTTATGTTGTTCTAACATTATTCTGGCTCTTTTATAGGCCTGTTCTAACCTAAATTTTAATTCTTTAGCATAATCATCTATGTTATATAATAGATTTACCCTATCTACTGTATTAAAATGTTTTGGTAAGTTTGAGTTTTTACCAAACACTAACTCATATGGTTAATAATCATGTGCCATAGAGGGTGTTGTATTGAAACAATATGCGAAGTATCTTACCCATACATCCCAGTCAGTTTTGTCAACCGAAATGTATGAACGTATGAACTCATTAAGTGTTCGGTGGCTTCGCTCCACAGTTCCTACAGTCTGGTGATGGTGTGCAGTTGAAGTTATGTTCTTACCGTACTTCAGAATGAAATCTTCAAAAATAGCTTTTGCTACTGTTTTTGCACTTTTGTCTTTAATAGGTATTATGACAAGGTATTTTGTTAGGTCGCAGATTAAAGTTACTGCATATTCATTTCCTTGTTCTGATTTGGGAAGTGGACCGATCGTATCCACAATTATCCGGTCGAAAGCCATTTGTGGCGTTTCAGTTATAGTTAATGCAGTTTTCGTATGTTTTGTAATTTTTGATTTTTGACACTTATTACATTTTTTTATATATTGAGATATATCTCGTGTCATATTTCTCCAATAGTAATGCCTTTTTATTTTGGCTAATGTTCTTGATATTCCAGTGTGACCTCCTTGTATTGGATCATCATGGAAAGTAAACAGTATTGCTTCTTTATTTTAATCATCATTTGATAATAGGGTCACCGGCTTGAGTAGCGCTACTCTTAAAGATATTAAATTCTTATTGCCCATTAATTTGAAAGATTCTATTAAAATTGTATCAAAGATCTTTTCGCTCGGTGCCACTTTGACTTTGCTGATATTAAGTATACCGGCTTCTTTTTCAAGCCTTTGGAAGAATTAACCTAAGTCGAAAATTCCATTGGTGTACATATCGCAAATGTCAATTCTTGCTATAACTTTCTTGCCATGTTTGAATGTGCAAATTAATATTTTTCTGTTTATTTTAAAATCTTTATAAAAGTGAGAGCCGTTTGGCTTCCCTATTGGTTACTTAAGAACTAACTTAAATATTAAAAGAAATATTTAGGCTACCCGCCTCAAACTGCTGACGATGCGGTTCCCACGAACGACGTGCTGATCGAGCAGCTCGTGCAGTGGCATCCGGTCGTCGCTCCTCTATTTTGGTTATGCAGCGCACACCATAAAAATGCTTATCCAGCATTTTAGGGTGCTGGTTGCCCAATCGAGTAGACCGCTGTGTTAACTCCCCCCTCGTCAAGATTAAGGGCGTCCTCGGCCTTTCTCATATTAGCTATGACGACTTGGAACTCTTTTTGGCGGCGTTTGTTTTGTTTTGTTCGAATGACTCTCTTTACTGCCAAGGCGATCACCAATAAGCAAAGGGCAGCAATTCCGACTATGAAAGGTTGAATGGAATGTTTTGAGTCTACTTCTTCCAAGTGTCTCAAGTTGTCGAGGGTCAGCCTGCGTAAGTATGGCAAACTGAGGATTTCTTGATGGCCCGTTATGTTAACGAGGGAGACGGCCGCCGATACTGGGACCATTTTTGGGATACCCTTGTTATTCTTGTAGGTCGAGCCGTTGATCTGTACCTCCTTCTCAAACGGGTTTAGGAATGTGCCGGTCACTATTGTGGTCGCTTTGTCCATCTCCTTGATTATGGCATCATCTACTGCCGTGACAGGCTCCAAATGGCTGGGCTGTGTGTCGCAATGTGCTGTTAGTCCAGCGTGGAGTTGTTGAGCGCAAGTTTGGTGCAGTAAGGCCTTACAAAATGATGTTGAGATGGCCATAGTGCAATTCGTTAGGGCAGTGATGTTGCCCTCACAATCGGCCAGGATGTTGTTATTCCCGAGGCGCAGTATCGTTGAATTTCTTTGTACTGGGTAGATGTTTACCTTCTTACAAATTAAATTAGGTCTAGGGTATTTAATCATAAAAAGGAGAAAGTTGTCGTTTTGTAAAACTTTAACACTGGATATTTCAAGGATATTTGTTATGCTAATATTTGTAGGAAGTTCTTTTAGTTTAGCTACATCGCTTTGATCTAAAATTATTGGGTTTATTGTGTTTAATTTCGCAAGAGAGATGGCAAGGATCAGGTTTTGTAATTCTGAGATAACAATTCTATTCCTGGTAAGTAGTATTTCAAATAAATGTCCGGTCTCGATCTGTTTATCTTTTGCGGCTTTAAGTAAGGTGTTACGGTATCCGTGAGTTTATTAATCTGTTCCTGAGTGGCAGTATTGATAGCTATTTGGTTACGTTCGGCAGTGACGAGCTCTCTTTCCTGGAATTTCAACTGTTCCCAATCCTCAAAGTCTGGAGTGCCGGCAACTACCTTATGGGCTGTTCCTAAGAAATTTAGACTCCTTCATGGCGGTGGTGTGTCGACAAGGAAGAGAGCAAGGTATCTACCTGTTCTGAATCTATCTTCAGCAGCTTTCTCATATGAGACTGTGGGAAAAAAAAGTTTTTCTGTCTCCTGTTTGATCTCGACATAGGTGGAAAGGTTGGTTGTATGCTGTAGATAGCCATACTCTTCCCATAGAACGACGCGTCGCCGATTGCTCTTTGGAATATGCTTGGGGCATTTTTCAGCCCGAAAGGCAGTCTGCAGAATTCATACTTTCCGTTGTTAACGGAGAAAGCTGTCTTTTCCCGATCCCGCTCGGCAAGGTTAATTTGGTGGAAGCCGGATTTAAGATCAAGAGTTGTAAAGTATTTTGATTTGCCCATGTTGGATAAAATCGTAGTAACATTTGGAATGGGATATTTATCATCAACCGTGTTAAGGTTCAGTTTCCGAAAATCGATCACTAATCGTTTCTTCCTGTTTCCTGTCTCGTCGGTACCTTTTTTGTCCACAACCCAAATCGGATTGTTGTAAGGTGACCGCAAACGTCTTATGATTCCATCACTTAAAAGTTGTTTAACTTCTGAGTTAACGAAATCTGCTACGCCCATAGGGTGGGGGTACGGCCTTGAGTACACCGGTTCGTTATTCGTGGTCCGAATTGTGGCCACAATATTTATATTGTAGGGGAGACTATTTTTTGGATTGGCAAATGCGTTAGCTCGTTTGTCAATAATTTTTTTAAATTCGTCCCTTATGGCGACTGGTACGTCGGACTCGTTAATTTTTAAGAAATTAACGTTTTTGCATTTTAAAAATTGGAGCCGCTCGATTCCATTGTTAAATATGATCTGCTGTTTAGCGAGATCGATTCGAGCGTTTACCTGTGCTAACAGGTCAAGGCCGATGATACCTTCAAAGGTTTTTAGGGCCGATAAAATAAAAATATCGGTTTTTACTCCGAACAGCTTGATTCTACATTTTTCATTAATTATATTACCCCCATGGATAGATTTAACCCAAAAAGGGGACTCTACTGGTATAACACCTCCTAAAAGAAGGTCGGGCACTACGTAATTTTTTGATGCCCCAGTATCTACTAACAGTCGAATTGTTCTCCCTGCATAGCTCCTTTCGATGAAGGGTAGCAGGGAGTGCTCTCTAAAAAATTGACGAATTCGAAATCCTGTGCGTCGTCTTCGCACTTGGCCACTTCGATTTCTGCTTTCGTAAGATAGCACTCATCGCTTTCCTCAACCGGAGGTAAAATTTCTTGGGTGACAGGATTCACTCGTTGTTGTTTTGGCCCTGTGAATCTACCTGTGCCATTATTTGGCCGTTTAAACGCTTGACCTTGATTTTGAAATTGAGTAATATTGGCCTGATAAGGGGGTTGCTTGTTTCTTGCGGACTATATTGGGTCCTTTGTCTAAACCTGGAGGAGTTGTCGACCTCCATAGGTTCTACTGGCGGTTGGTTCTTAAAACGCCTGCTATTTTCACTATTAACATGCTTTTTATTATAATAAGGATTTTTTTCTTGGGGTTCTTGGCGATTCCAGTTCTGATTTTTTTTATAGGGCTCGAGCCAAAGCCAAAGCGGACGGGAGGTCTTTTGGACGAGCCGAGAATAAGACGTCACTAAGTGCTTTCCGCGTGCCCGATGTAAAGACACAGAGCGCATCTGAACGATACTTTTCGTTCATTGCTACTGCCAACTCGTGACTGTAGCTCATAATTGTTTTATTAGTAATCAAAGCTAGCTTTTGCTCAACACGCTCGTAGTATTCTACAAGAGACAAGTTCCCCTGCCTCAACGTAGATTGGTCTCGTTCCAATAAATATATCGGTCGCTTATCCGCATAAGTAAAGTCTAATCTGTTTATAATTGCGTCAAAATTTAAGACTGTATTAAATGATGCCAACACCGTATCAGCGGGACCCTTTATTTTATTTCTTATGATAGCTACTGCCTGATAATATCTAGAACTGCCATTATATTCCTTAAATATATTGTGGGCGACGTGAGCAGCCTTGCGCCACGCAACGTACGTCTCTTGTTTCCCTTCAAAATCGGAAAGGGATTTTACGACGTCTAGGGTTTCATTACACTCGACCCCCCGGATAATTTCTATTTCTTTATGAGCTTGAACCGCTGGAGCACCAACCTTAACACTTTCTAGCTTATTTGTCAGTTCAGCTAATTTTTTATCAAATTCTTCCTTTTGTATCGTAAGAGCGCTTTGAATGGCGCCGAGAACTACAGCTTCTACTTGTTTTGCATCCATTTCTATGCTTTCTATTGTAGCAGGAGGGGTAAGCACGGTCACATTACGGCAGCTCTTACACCAGTCTGTGGCGTTGCCCCTTGGCTCGTTGAGAGGGGAGTGCGGAAGTGTGGCAAGGCGACAGCGCGATCAAGAGAGGAGTCAGTGGTTGTGAAGTTGCGAAGCTGACTATATACAATAATAAAAGTCTGCACAAATAATTAAAATATATATATAAAGGTTGTTTCCTTTTTCCTCCCACACTATTTTGTTCGAATTATTCCAACAATCACTAATACTGCTACAGGGAACGGCGCGTTTCTCTGTTTTTAATTTACCAAAAAAATCGCACAGAGATTCTACGTCAGAGTCACTCATAAGAGATAATAACTTGTGTTTTGGTTTTCTTTTATTATGTTTACAAATAGAATTATTTTTAAGCAGAAAAAATAATTGTTTTTATTTTTGCAATTTTCATTAACAGATCCACAAGAGACCTAAAAAATTTATTTTTTAGTTTGGAAAATCTAATTTAGATTTATTTACGCTTCGTATTTTGGTAGGTAAAATAAAATGAATATTGAGGATAGGAATTTAAAATTCAACAGATTTATCTCGGTTTGTTTTGATTTTTTTTTTTTTTTCTTTTTTGTTTGTTTCACTTTCACTTGTGTTTTATTTTTTGTTGCCAATTGGTGGCGCTTTTGTCTCTCGCCAGGGTCGTAGGCCAAGAGATTTTCCAAAACTTTTTTTTTTTTAACTTGTATGTGTTATTGTTGCGCGAGTTCTATTCCTTAGTTGGGCGCCAATTAATATTTTTCTGTTTATTTTAAAATCTTTATAAAAGTGAGAGCCGTTTGGCTTCCCTATTGGTTACTTAAGAACTAACTTAAATATTAAAAGAAATATTTAGGCTACCCAGCGAAGCCCGCCTCAAACTACTGACGATGCGGTTCCCACGAACGACGTGCTGATCGAGCAGCTCGTGCAGTGGCATCCGGTTGTCGCTCCTCTATTTTGGTTATGCAGCGCACACCATAAAAATGCTTATCCAGCATTTTAGGGTGCTGGTTGCCCAATCGAGTGGACCGCTGTGTTAACTTGCATAAAGTATCTGTTATTCGCAAGGTCACTACTTTTTGTACTTCGTCATTTACAATGACTTCATATACGTTGGGCTTAGAAGCATTAATAGATTGCTTTGCAAATCTTTTATATCATTATATTTTTCTTTTCCTGCGCAGAAATTAAACTGTTTACTTTGGTTTCTGGTAGTGACTTTCAGAATCTTATTATTTTTTATTTGTATCTCTTGTAGGTCTTTTATTGTTATTCTTGATAGCGCGTCGGCTACAAAATTATCTTTTCCCTTTAGATACTCTACAGTGAAATTATATTCCTCTAGTTCAAGTCTCATTCTTGTTAGTTTTGAATTTGGATTTGTCATTGAAAACAAATAAGTAAATGCCCTATGGACCGTTTCGACAGTGAAATGTCTACCATAAATGTATGGTCTGAAATGTGCAATTGCCCAATGAATCGCTGCTAATTCTTGTTCTGTTGTACTTTTATTACTTTCACCTTTTGTGAAAGATCTAGATGCGTATGCAACTGGAAGCTGTAGTCCATTTTTGTATTATTGCATCCGTCGTTTGTAATTTCGAGGAAGCTTTTCCCCTTATCGGCTGTGTAGAGCCCTCCGGATATGAAAAGATTTGCGTCAATAGATATCGTATTGCAAAAGAAATCCCTCTTAGCGAGACTAACAGGGAGCTTAACTCAAGCTTTTGTATTAGGGTGCATAGAGAAGATGTCCGATGCGTAAGTGTGTTTTTTTTTTTTTGGAGTTTGAATTCTCCCTTATTTATATTAACCTTGTAGATTGAAGGAAAGTCCATAAATAGTAGCCCATCGATATATGGATGAAACTTAAAAAGAAGGAGGACTAGTAGACCGGGTTCGTTAAATTCTGATTGGACAGGCAATGTGATTTTTTTGTCTATAGAGTAACTTTGTAGAACAGTTCTAATTATTATTTCCTTAGTCAGGTTTAGTATCATTTCTTTGTTTGCAAATTTTGGGTCTATGAATGAAAAGGTAGATCCCGTGTCGATCATAAATTTCAATTTTTGGTTTTGATTGGGAATATTCAAAACGACTTAAGGGAGTGTTGGACCATGAGTATGCCTACTTATGTATCCGACGGGTTTGTCGAGGCTTGTCTTTGAAAATTTTCGTCCTCGTCAATATTGTGAAAATTGGTCTGTTGTGTTTGTTCAGTAATTTTATGGTATTGTCTGTTTTGGTATGTTTCGCGAGGATTGCGATTCCTATTGTTGTGCCCGTTTGGTGGAGAATTATAGTTTTGGGAGTTTTGGTAGTTCTGTATAGAGCTACGACTTTGATTTGGACGGTTACTTTGATTTGGGAAGTGTGACTGTCTAAATGGGTTCGAGTTGTATGAGTTTGGCGAGTTGTAATTTCTGTTATTGCCGGGTCTATTATTAGTACGGACACGATTTCTATTATATGGTGGTTGCCTATTTATGTTACTGTTCGGGTATTGTCCCCTGTTCTGTCCTTGATAGTAAAAACTTTTCTCAGCTTGGCACAATTGGAACGCTTCTTCTATAGAACCTGGTTTCCTTGCCCTAATTATTGTTACTAGTGGTTCGCGAAGTCCGGATAGGAAAGCATGCAGACAAACGTCGTCGTATAATGCTTTCTTCGAGGCTATGTCAACCTGATTGTCATGATTAGAGGAAATATTGAGTAATTGATTTCTTAATTTTGTAATTTCGAAGAAAAGTGTACCTATCGGTAAGTCGTCGGGTAGTCTTCGTAATTCTCGTAAAATCATTGGTTCAGATTTTTTGCATGCGTATAAGCATTTTAAATTATTTTTGATGTTGTCCCATTCCAGCTTGGTTGCTAGATTGTTTAGCGCCTGGTCTGCTCTGCCCGTAATCTTGTTTCGTATTGTTCTTAGTAGCAATTGACCATATGGCATCTGGTCTGTGCCCCTAATGAGCATTATAATCTCCTCTACACTGGTGATAAATCTGTCCAGGGTACCTGGATGTTAATGGATGTATTTAGGGATGTGCTAGCTGTGTCCGTAATTGTTACAGTCCCTAAACTAGGACTGACTTTCCTTGACTGGTTCGAGGCATTGCCTGAGTCCGACATGGCTTCTCCTCTATTAGATTCTTCTTCCCTAATTTCTGGTAGACTGACACTACTCCTAAGGCCTAGGCGGGACCTGGTTTTATTAACTAAACTATTCTTTTTCATCTGTGAGCTCGAACTTGTACAGAAAATTTCTTAATTCTTTTTTTTTATATTTTTCTTTTTTTTTTCTCTCTCTTCTTCTTTATGAGTACAGTGTTATATGGATATTACGATATATGTTTGTTTATTTTGTAAAAATTTTCCTCTCTTTTTTTGTGTTCTTATTAACTAGTATAATTAAAATAAATGTGTGTTATTTTAAAAAAAAAAATTTTTTGTGTATAGTGTAGTATTTACGTGTTGTTGTTTTTCTTTTTTTTCTTTGAAGCTTTTGTATTGTATTACGTGTTGTTGTACTTCTTATTTACTCTTCTCTCATTTGCCTGCTTACTTGGCTTTCTAGAATTGCTGATCTCTGCAAATCATATATGGTTAGTGTGATTGTTTTTTAAGTTTTGCTTATGTTTATAGACATGTATGTGTATAAATTAATCCTAAAAGGATTGTTCAACGATACTTATCACTTTTTTACGGGTTGAAATAAAGGAACAATACGACGCGTGGTACGCGCGAAGGAAAAATCTTTTTATATTGCTACGGTGACGACCAGTAACTTTATTGATCAAAAGTCAACTAACTCATTTATAATTTATTGCTAACAATGAAGCTAACTTTCTACCCTATACCTGCTTGCTTTTGCACCTTGCGTCCGGTGTCGGGTTTTCGTTCCCGTGGGAACGTCTTGTCAGTATTTGCAAGAACATTACCCAATGTTGGGTTTCAAAGCTGACACTACACCTTCACTTTGCGCAATGTGGTTGCCCAATTCTTGGGTCACCGTGATAACTTACATATGTATATGTTATACAATGAACATTCACACGCTCGATTATGCAGACGCTACAGTTTTTCCGCATGGCCAGTCTTCGTAAGAGGCTGATCATATTTCGAGCTTGCTTATGTTTATGCATATGCACCACATATAGCATACTCTGACATGTATCGGCTATATGACCGTTTGCAATAAGAGATAGTCTATATTGTGTCAGTTATTATTCTTATTAGAGTGCATATACTACAGTAAATACTATGCTGAATTTCTTGATTTGGAATCAATACACTGTCTTCTTATGAATTTAACCCAACTTTTCGGACAACTTGGGATCTTGTTGGCAGAACTAAGGAATTGTTGCCAGAACTGTACGAAATTGGTACATAAATTGGATATTTTAGATTGTTGGGTCTAATTATTAACCAGTTTTCAGACAAGTTGAAATCTAATTGACAGTTGTATTTTCTGATGAAATCGGTTCCTAGTATTCCATCACATGGAATAGCGAAATGGGAATTCACGGTATGAAAATCGTGTGGGATTATATATTTTGAAGTTTGCACTTCAATGGAAATAATTCCTTTGGGTTTGGTTACTTCTTTACTTATTCCCTGAATGTTGATAATTCCATTTGTTTGAATGCATTGAAAAGTATCGGAATTTTCTTTTAAAATATATATTTCCGCACCTGTGTCTATGAGAAGTACTAACTGTTTTTCTGTTGCCACATTTGTAAAAATTGCAAACGTATTTTGACTAAGACTGAAGTGTGAATCTTGCTGTTTTTTACAGCTGGGTATCTTAAGGTGTCTGGGAGTTTCCCGAAGTGCTTTGTGCTACACGGACATTATTATAACCATTTTGTTGGTTATTTCCTCTGTTTCCTCTATTGTTATTATTTCTATTATTTCCTCTGTAATTTCTTCTGTTATTATTGTTATTATTGTTTCGGTTTTGCTGGTAATTCTGGTTACTACGGTTATTATAATTATTATAATAACCGCGACCGTTGTTATAATTACCACGACCCCTCTGGGCAAACAATACAGAGTTGGAGTTTCCAGTCATTTCAGTACTCTTTTCTAGGTACTTCGTGATGGCTTCATTCATGTTTTTGAAGTTTCCAGCCTCTATCATTGTCTTTGTCCTATTATGTTCACAATTTTCTACCATTGTTTTAATGGCTTCCTTTGTACTGAATTTTTCAGCATGTTCTGCTGATAGGCCTCATCAATATACGAAGCTTCTAAAAGCTGTCGTAAATTATTGATTTCTGTTGTGAATTTGTCGGCTGTTTTTCCTTTCCGTGTTACTTTTGACAACCGAGCTTTTACTACGCCGGATGTTTCACCGACTATAGTCTTTTGCAATGTCTTTATTATTGCATCTATTGTTGTCAAATCTTGGACTTTGCATAGTGTTGGGGCGATAATTTTGTATTTTATCACCTCAACAGCTATGTCTTCGAAATCTCCTTTGGTGACATTAACTAGCTTCAAAGTTCTTCTGAATCTTTGAAGATGCACCTTTTGGGCATTGAATTATGGAATGGTACGTGAGATATCTTTCATATAGGCTCTTTGAGCATTTGCTTCAGCCATTTATTGAATTCGGAGTCTGAATTGTTGTCTTGTTCAGACAATGTATCTATCTCTAACTTGTTATCTTTCTCTGATAATGTGAGCAACGCAGGAATTGTTAGATCGTGTAGATCTTTTTCTTCAATTTCTCTTTCGCTAGCGTCAGATTCTTCAGTTCGTCTTTTTTATACTTTTTATATTATCATGCACTAATTTTTGAGCCTCTTTAAAAGAGTCAACCACAATTACTGCATGTCTATTCAGAGTTTCCTTCTGAATATTCCTATTTTGTGTTACACATTTATAGGATTCTTTAAAATTATCTTTTATGCTCTGGATATGGAGAAATAATTCTTCCCATTCCATGCTTTAATGGTTTTTTTTTTTAATCTTCTATTATCTGTATATCCTCATCTGAGTCTACAATGTCTTCTGTCTCTATTTCTTGTTTAAATAAACATATTATGTACCTATTCTGGTACATCTTTTAACTCAGGGTTTCTTATTAAAACTTTACCGTATGCCACTCTTATGGACTTTTCCATAAGTTCTACTATCGGTTTCTTGAACTAATAATTATTTGCTATCCAATACCGTATTTCCTTGTATTTGTAGTTTGTTTCTCTCGATTCTATCAGGTAGTCAAGGAACGGTATGAATATTTCTAGACGTTTAGTCTCTACTACCTCCATTTAGGAAAAAATGTTTCATATTACTTTTTTTTATATATATATTTTTCTTACTTCTACTTTTCATCCATTAAATAAAAACACAATGTACCTGTTGCATTTGAAAAACAACAAATATACGGTACTGTGAGGATGAAATTAGTTTTTACCCTACTATTTCCTTGGATTGGAAATTTTTCACCAGTTTTTCCCAAGTAAATTGTGTCAATGTTAGCTAAACTAAGAGCGCGCTGAGGTGAGTTACTGTTTTCACTCTTAAAAACCTCTAGTAGATCGGTCAATATACTTGGGTGTCTATCTACTATTTTACTGATATAGCTATCTAATGTACCCATTCTATTTCCTAAATCAGTTAAATGCAAAATAAACTTAATTTTGTCAACATTAAATGTTGTTTTTATTGAAAAAATAAAAATGTAGTAAAATTTGCCATGTATTACAAGTACATGTATTAAAAATTTTACGAAAAATTTTAAATGTTTTGAAATTTTATGGAGAAGTAAATTTTTTCTTTGTGTTTGATAATTTTTTTTTTTTTTGTTTATTTTATTTTTTTATTTTATTATTTTATTAAAATTGTGGCATATGTATTTCGATCTTGTCTGGATCGTTAGCACGGCTTAAGGCTCTTTTAGATACACATTTATTGTGTAATTTATATGCTCTGAACAACACATATGCGATTATAACAACAACTATTATTAACAATAGTACATTTGTATATATTAAATCAACGTTTGATGACTCTGCTTAATTTATTACGTTAGCGGTGGAATCCACTGTCTTTGTTTCAATTATCCCCATTTTGGGTTCTTTAATTGTATCAGCAAATTTATCAATTCTATTATCAAACATTTAATTCAAAAGAAATATATATTTTTTTATTATTATTGAGACGTGCTGAAGAAAATTTTTTGTATATATACATATATAAAAAAAATTCCTTTTACAGTACCCTACCTAATTTTTCGCATAGCTTTACAGGCTATGCTTCTATTGATCGGATATGGTTCCGCTCAATTTAACAATGTTTTTTACAATTTTTGGTTTTTGATTATACATATCATTTAAATTTATATATTAATTGGTAAAATTATTTTTTTTTTACATTTGAAATTTTTTTTTATAAAAATTTTTCTGCTTTTTGTTCTGCTGCTCGTTGCTAGATCCTCTTCTGGGCATCAGCTTGTCGTCGCCGGTTGGCACGCTGATGCTTTATCGATGGCGTAAAAAGCGGCCTGCCTTTCACACTGTTGTCTCAGCTGCAGATGTCCGGGACCTATGGGCTCAGGCGGTAGCGGTGCCGTTCATCGCACCAGTATTAGCTTGGTTTTTCTTCCAGCACGTACATATACTCGCAATACGGACTTTCCAATGGTCCTGGGCAATCGTTTGGGCACTCTTTTTCTGGTTGTGGTAGCTTCCCTTGAGGAAGAGGGATTTTTGGTTGAGAATTTATTTTAGGTATGCTTATATCTGAGTGAGCGTGAGATATTGGCTTTTTATGTTCAATTGTTGGCTTTAAAAAGTCAAGTTCTTTTTGTAATTTCTGGGGAGTTGCCCATGGAGGGGGTGCTTGACTGCAGTATAATAGCAACTTTATGTGTGCTATTCTCTTTTTTATCTTATTTTGCACTCCACCTCGTTTTGCCATCACTCACTCTCCACTCACTCAGTTTTTCATATTTGGTGTTGTTGATTTTTGTTTGGATTTATAAACTTTTCTTTGTTCATTTTCCTTCTCCTCCGTCCTTGGTTGAATCTTCTCTTGATTTAGCCCGTTGATTGTCTTTTAAGTTGCCCAGTGTTGTATTACAATAGCCATGTATTGGAGATAGTTATGTATTAGTAGTGGCGTATTGAAGAGACCATGTATTAGCCTATTAGAAATTAAATTTTCTCCAGCGCAGATTCTCCTGGTCCGTTGACCAGTGTCCCGGTCGCGGGAGCGGTCTGCTTATGTAAATTAAAATTGAGTTTTCTTCCCGTTTAAAAAAATATTATAAAATATAAATTTTTAATGTTTACCAAAGTGTTGCGTTTTTAATTTGAGGATGTTTATTTTACTGAGAATATTAATGTGACAAAATCTGAGTGCGTGGCAAGATTTGATTACATTCCATATTTTGTTTATATCGATCTTGGGTTTTTAAGTGGTCCATAAGTGAATTTAGGAATCTCGAGTGTTAACTCCTCACAACTTAAGTGGGGACGTCCTCGGTCGCTAAAACAAAGTGGACTTGTGGGGTGATGTCATCGCTTTTTTTTCGAGTATGATGTTGCTTGTGTTGTTTGTAGTTTTGCATTTCACTTTAATGATTACTCCAAGTCCTAGTAACAAGAATATCAGCCAGTTGGATGACGACATAATGATGCTGTTGGTATATATTTTCTATATTTCTATTGTTGTTAACATGTAACTCCTTGATCATCTCAAGGGACAGTATTTCTTCTGTACTATTTTTACTTGATATTAGTTGTAGTAAGGGTGGCATAGTGTCGACTTTTGCGCTTGTTTTTAATATGTACCAGCTGTTGCCAATGGTTATAGTTGTATTTTGTGCCTGAATTAAAAAAGTACCTTCCAAATTTAGTGTTTCTTTATCGATTTGCACTTTTCCTTTGAAGTCGTTGAGTAAGATGACACCTGGTAAAACTTCGGAGTGTGATCGTATGCTCTGGTTATTGATGGTGATGCATTGCGGAGTTCTCCTATTCAAGTATGCCCCTATACACTTATTACTGTCTATTTGTATCAAATCTTCCAGTTTACCAACGGTTTTGAAATTATGGGTCTCACAATCTTTAAGTAACCCGTAGTTAGTATTCTGACATCTAAGTATATTTGAGAAGTCTATTTCATCTATGGCCATTTTTCTCTTTACTGGTATTGCTAAAATGGTTTTGCAATTTTCCATTATTACTCTTGGTAGGCTAATAATATATAGAAAGTCTTTACCATCTGATGCTATGTTTACTTCTGCAAATTCTATTAATTCCTCTATGTTTACAAAAGTTGTGCTATCCTGCATTGTTTCTTGAATTAAATCTATTTCATTACTTGAAAGTATAAGTGAATTTATTGTGTTGGCCTTAGCCCAATCAATGGCATAGATGACATTTGTTATTTCTTCTCTTAATAAGCTTAATTTATATTTTAGTTTCGAACTCTGGGTGTTCTTTATCTTTCTTCTCTTTGCCTTTCTTGATTAGTTCATTCGTGATGGTAATTAGTTCTTGGATCTTATCTTCTACTAACTTGATAATTACAACTTACGTACTATTACTAATTAACTGCCTGTTTATCCTGTCTACTACAATTTCGTAATCTGCATGATCGGGACTACCTGCCAACCATTTCCATGCTGTACCCAAAATATCTAGCGATCTCTTATCTCTTTTTTGAATTGGTCTTAATCTTTTAAGTTCGCTTTCTACTCTCGATATCTCGTATATTAAGAATGGATAGATTGGGTTAGAGGCCGTTGCATTATGAATAAGATCCTTGAGGACTGATAGGGCTAGCTCGTATTTTTCGTGTTCTATTACGTGAATGATTTTAAACGTTCCATTTTGTCGTGCGGCGAATCCCGTCTCCAAAGTTATTAATTTTGTATTCGTATAGTCAAGTATTGTCGCTTTTCCTAGGCACATCGGCAAGAAAAATCTACAGGAAAGAATTTAATTTTTTAAGTGGTTTTTATGTATAATCCTCCCGGAGACTGTTTTAATTTTGGTGTTTGAATCTTCTGAAACTATTTCTTCTTTGTATTTAGGTGTTAGCTTGGACCCTAATCTCCCATCTATTTTCTCATAAACTTTATCTCTTTATCTGTATTTTTTCATTCTCTTCTTTTTTTTTGTTATGATATTTCAAATCTTTTGTTTGTTTCTGAGCAATCTTTTCTTTGATTTTCTCCCTGTCTTGCTCTATGGTTTCTATCTCTTGGGTAAGCTGAGTTGCAAAAAATACTTCTATCGGTTTTTTGTTTGTGGTGCTATGAATTGACCTGTTATACTCTTCTACTGCCTTGAGCATTATATCTTCAAAATTTACAGCTGTATTGTCATTTTTGAAACATCGCATCACCTCAGTGAAGGTGGAATGAAATCTTTCAACCTGTCCGTTACTTGATGATTTATATGGTGGGGTCGTATATGTTTGAATGCCTAATTGATTATTTAAGAATTTAATCGTGGCTGAATTTAGTGACTTTTCATTGTCCATAACTACGGTCTTTGTTGCCCCAAAAGTTATAAGGAGTTCCCTTGAAGGAATTTTCAAATCTTCTGCTGCTTTAGATTTTAACAGCCTGACCTGGGCATATTTTGAAAATTTGTCTATTGCTGTCAAAACAATTTTCCCTTGGATATATGTATTATTTCCCCAGGATATGAGGGAATGGGTGTTGCTTGGATTTCAATATTGGGCGGATGCCTTTGATATTTGGATAGTTTGCAGGTTTGACAGCTATTAACTATAGCTTCTATTTTCCTTTTCATCCCTGCGAAGAAATACTTGGATAATATTTGAATTTTGTCTTCAATGGCATTTCTATGTGCTCTTGTGTGTTCTCTGATTATAATTTCTTCCTGTTCAGCTTCTTCCCTTACGTCAGTAATCTGTCTCTGAGTGTATCTAGCTTTGTAGTTTCTGAAGTGAGTTGGGTTACTTTCCTGAATTTTCCCCATTATCGCTTCAGATGTAAAAATTCCGTTGACTATTTTTGGATCCATGTTTTCCTTTAGAATTTTAATCAGGTCTTGTTCTGTGTAGTTAGGTTGTGTAATCATGTGCCGGTGATAGGTCGGAAATACTATTTCAAAGCTATTGCTTGCTTGTGTTATCATCTGTTAAGATGAAAATTTGGCATTAATTTCTGTACTGTCCGTTGGATTTCTTGATAATGCGTCTGCTACTGTATTGGAATGGGCTTATATTTTAGTTCATAATTGAACTCTTCTAAGTAACTTTTCCATCTTTTCAACTTTCCGTTATGATTCTTATTACTTAATGCGAATGTCAGGGGTGGATGGTCTGTGTGAATTACTACCTTTGATTTGCCATATAGGTATATTCTCAATTTTTGTAAGGCCCAGAAGATAGACAACATTTCCTTTTCGTTCGTGGCGTAATTCTCTTCTGTCTTTGTAAGCGTTCGTGATATGAAATTAATTGGTTTTCCCTCTTGTTCGAGCACTGCTCCTATGGCAATATTTGAAGCATCTGTTGTTAGATGAAAAGTCTGTTTAAAATTCGGGTAGGCTAATATTACATCTTGTTATGTTAGTGTGTTTTTGATTTTGTTAAAAGCGTCCAATTCTTCGTTTCCCATTTTTATCTCTACTTTATCAGATGAACCCTTTTTAAGTCTTCTCGCTACTCCTCGCAATAAAGAGATTAGTGGCTTTGCGAGTTTTGCAAAGTCTCGAATGAATCTATGATAATAGCTGGTAAGGTCCGAAAATGAACGTAGTCCTTTCAGTGTTTTTGACACTGGAAAATCTTTTACTGCCTTAATTTTCTCTGGGTTGTTGCTAACCCCTTCTCTTGATATGATCACACCTAGAAATTCTACACTGCTTTTAAAGAAATCGCACTTGTCGATTTGAACTTTCATATTTGCTTCTAATAGTGTCGTGAAGATAGCATTTAGATGCTGAAAATGTTCCTCCTCTGTTTTGCTGAAAATTATTATATCATCGATATAAACATAACAGATCTTGCCTACATGATTTCTAAGGATATCGTCTAAGGCACGTTGGAAAATTGATGGAGAATTCTTCAATCCGAATGGAAGTCTAGTGAACTCATACTTTCCTCCGTTTACAGAGAAAGCTGTTTTCTCAATATCAGATTCCTTTAGGATAATCTGATGAAATCCACTTTTTAAGTCTAGTACAGAGAAAAAATTATTATTACCCTGTTGGGAAATGACTTCTCCCATTTCTGGGATAGGGTATCTATCTATCCGACACTGTATTTGTGTTAAATTTGCGATAGTCAATGACTACTCTGAATTTCTTTTTCCCTGACGCATCTCCTTCTTTGGGTACTATCCAAACTGGTGCATTGTAGGGTGACCGTGAAGGTCGTATAATGCCGTCTTTAAGCAACTCCTGCATTTGCTCTTCAACTACCTCCTTTAGAGAAATGGGATATGGATAATGTCTACTGTTAACTGGTGTGTCGTTAATAGTTCGAATTTCACCTTGTACTTTAGTGGTGTATGTTAATTTTTTATTTGGGTCTGCGAATAAGTTTTTAAATTTCGCAAAGAGAAGTTTCAAACCATCTTTTTGTGAGATAGTCATATGTTTCGTCTCTACTTTGATATTATTCACTTGCTGTGCTAGCATTTGCTTAATTTTAAAGTGTATATGAGTTATCTATTAATAGTCGGTCATTTTTTACGTCAATTATTGCGTTCAGTTCTTTAAGGGTGTCGTTCCCCAGAATTCCATGAAATGTCTTTAAATCGGACAGAAGGAACAATTTTATTGGCTTATTGATTTGGTTGAAATGTCCTGTATTCACATAATGTGAAATCTTTCTTTGCCCACTTACTGCATTAGCGTAAAATATTTTTATACCCTGTACCCATAGGGTAAAAGGGTATATTAAAGTCGCTAAAATGTATGTAACAGGAAGAAGGAAGCGTTTCCGACCCCATAAAGTATATATATTCTTGATCAGCGCCAACAGCTGAGTCGATTGAGACATGTCCGTCTGTCCGTATGAACACCTAGATCTCGGAGACTATAATAGCTAGAGCTACCAAATTAGAAGTGAACATCCGTCTAGTGTCTACACAGGTCAAGTTTGTTTCAAATTTTAGCCACGCCCACTTCCGCTCCCGCAAATGAAAAAAGAAAATGTTAAAATCAATTTACAAGAGCTGTATTAAAGATATCTTATTCTTATTTGGTAGACATAACTATATAGTCAAACTGCACTAACTGACCAAATTTCGTTAAAATCGGACAATAAACATCGGAGAGATAGCCATTTGCATTTTGTACTGAATTGCCAAGGCGACATTGGCAGATATGAAAGAGCGAGATAGCATGCTTTCGCTGCTGCTGCATTTTAAAGGGAATTTTGTTTTGAATTGATTGCGATTTCGAGGGTTTTCGAACTTTTGTTTAGTGTCTACGCAAATTTAGAAAGTTAAAAATTTTTGCCACGCCCACTTCCGCCCCCGAAATTTAGAAAAACGATTTACTAAAGAAGTTCTAAAACAATCACATCTTATTTGGCACATCCAACAATGTGGCCAAAATGCACTATCTGACCAAATTTAGTCGAAATCGTACAATAAATATCGAAGATATACGAATGTGCATTTTGAACTGAAGTTCAAGAGTGAGCGCGATAGCATGCGGTAGCTGTTGCTGCATGTTAAAAGGAATTTTGAATTAAGTTGATGCCGATCTTGATTTAATATAACTAGTTGGTACAGGGTATACTCAATGTCGGCAGGGACGACTTGCTTACCTAATTTTATTTGGTTTTGGGTTCTTTACAATTTGAGGTTGTATATAATTTTAGCTGGATCTTGTGTCGATTGAATTATTGTATATTAGTCTAAAAAATTAATGATTGAAATTTCGGAATCTATCTACTCTCTTCCGATTGCTTCTGATTTTTCTCTGCATTGTGCTGAAATGTCAACTACATCTTCTTCTAGCTAGTCAAAATATGATTGCTCAGAATCTATCTGCTCATAGGTATTCTCACCTTCATAATATCCTGTATCTATATGGAATTGTCTTTGGAATTTGTTTTGTACAGGTACAGTTGCACCGTTAAGTCGCTTAACAGCATATTGCTGATACTGAATGTAAGGTCTGTTAGCATAATTCACCTGCCTAGTCTGAATGGACTGATCTACCTCCAAAGGTATTGGCTTGGGTTGAGGTTTAGGGGCGAATGGTCTTGGTGGTGGAAATCGGTATTGACTTGGATTAAACGAATATTGGTTGTTATATGGCTTAACATTGAATACGTGTGATGGGTTCTGCACATTGGTGGCGAATGTTCTTTGTTGTTGATTTATGAAGTTTGGTGGTTTTGGATAATTATTTCCTGTCTGAACTCTTTGATTTTGATATCATGGTTTAGAACCCACTGGGGGTCTGGTTTCTTTGTGCCCAATGTTATTCCTATATTTTTTATTTTCCAACATTTCACAAAGTCTGAGAGCGTGCTGCAAATTTACTGGCTCTACGAAGTCTACTCTTCGGGATAAATCACCATTAAGTCCGCGTATAAAGGTGTCTAGCGTCTGCCCCCTAGCTTGGTCCGTCATGGCCCCAGCGGCTTCTGGTCCATAATCCATGGTGCTAATATTGTCTAATATTAGCGAGAGTTGTTGGTAAACCACGTGATAAAATTCGTTGACTGTCATGCTTCCTTGTGTCAGTGTGTGTATAGTTGATAAGTCAGTGTCTTTTCGTCTCTTTTGTCGGAGTATTCAGCCGCTAATTGTTTTGAAATGGCATCCCAATATAAAGGTGTGCGAAAGGACTCTAAAGGCGTATTCGCTTGTCCCACTATCTTTCCCCTAATCGTCATCAAAATAGCAAAGTATTTCGGAGTTCCCTGCATAGGTTTATATATGTAGCTCCATGATTCTGGACACACAGAATTCCTCCCTACATCATAAAAATCTTTCTATACCTCTGACAATATCTGGGACCTTATCTTACTCTGCCCATCCTGATTCATCTTTAAAATTCACAGCTTGAATATTAGCATAATTATTTTCCTGCTCAGTACGCATGGACACATGTTTCACTATGTTTCCCATTTGTCCATTTAACACTGCCCCTATGGCGGCTTCTAAGCCCTGAATGGAAATGGCTTCTATCCTGTTGACCGAAGCACCTGAGGTGGAAGCCCCAGAAGCTGGTGTTTGGGCTTTGGATTGCTGTGCCGCATCCTGAACTATTGCTCACCTAACCCAATCGTCTGCCATCTTGGGAAAAAGTTTGTTCTTTCACGATCAACGATATCAGTGGAAAATTAACTTAGTCGGTTTACTCGATTTTGTTTTGGATTTTTTTCTCTCTCTTTTTTTATTTACTTTTTTTTCACTTGCCACTCTACTTTTTCCTCACTTTTCACTTAAAATAATTTATGAAACTTTTTCCGTTTTTAGAAACTGGTATTATGATAATATTCAGATTATTATGTTGGGATATCGATTATTACTAAATATTAATTTTTTTTTCTTTCTTTTTTTTTTTTTAATGTGTAATTTATTTTTTTTTTTTTTAGCAATTCTGAATTTTAATTTTCTTACGATTCTAAGTTTTCTTTTATTCTTCTTCTTTGAATATTTTCTGTTTAGATACTTTGTATATTTTTTTTTGTATTATTTTTCTTTTCTTGAATTAATTTGTTTTTTTTTTCCGTTTAACTTTTTCTTACTTTCTATAATTACTCAACTTACATTAATGCTATTATCTCCATGCTTTAGCTGGACTGGTCTTTTGGAAGTATTCCTGTTTTCTACTGTAGATACTGAGGTTCCGCCGGACACCTTCAATGCCCAGTTCCCTGCGAACGTATGCAACAAGGATCGCAATGGGGAGAAAAAACTGTGTGCACAAGTTCATGAGTGTTGACTTCACAGAGGCTCTGTTTTTGAAGCAATTGTGGCACGTTGCGTTCACTTGCACGTTTTTATCAAACCCGGTCCCTGCTCGGGCGCCAATTAAAATTGAGTTTTCTTCCCGTTTTAAAAAATATAATTTTTATTCAACTTCTTTTGGTTAGTACAATTAATACTATGAACGGAAGATTTGATTACAGGAAAAGAACTGATCTAACTTCTATTACAAAAGGTTGAATGAAGGCTCTGTCTCCATGCATCGACGTCGGCAACGGCGATGGCTTTGTTTATTTCCCACGTTTGGGGATCGAACTGTTGTCATTGTGGGTGGCCTGATACAATTAAAAATTGTATTGGCATTTTTAATGTATACCAAAGTGTTGTGGTTTTAATTTGAGGCTGTTTATTTTACTGAGAATATTGATATGACAAAATCTGAGTGAGTGGCAAGATTTGATTAAATTCTAGATTTTTGTTATATTGATCTTGGGAAGTGTTGCGGTTCTAATTTGTGGATGTTTACTTTACTGAAAATATTGATGTGACAAAACCTGAGTGTGTGGCAAGATTTAATTACGTTCCAGATTAAGATTTAATTATGTTCCAGATTTTGTTTATATCGATCTTGGCTCACTAAGTGGTCCATAAGTGAATTTAGGAATGTCGGGTGTTAACTGATATATTAACATAAACAAGCGAAAGCTTAGTCCACAAACCAAAAAAGGCGATAACACACTAAAAATGAACAAAACTAATATTGTTCAACGAAAAGCATTGGAAAGCAATAGATTCCAAATACTGGCAAATCAGCCAGAATCTCAAGAAGCAGTATCCCAAAAGAAACCCACTGAAGTCAAACCGCCAACATTCCACATCCATGGTGCAAACTGCACTTCACTAGTGCCAAATTTGGTAGCTCTAGTTGGTCAGAATAACTTTTATGTGACTCCACATAACAGGGGGAACATAAGAGAGACCAAAGTGCAAACTAAAAACGAACAATTCTATCGTACCATCGAAAAGTACTTCCGGTCCGAAAATGTGAACTATTACACATTCCAACTTAAAAGCGCGAAAGGACTTCAAGCCGTGATCAAAGGCATTGAACCTACCGTCCCGACGCAGGAAATCGTTGAAACATTGGAAGAAAAGGGCTTTGAGGTAAAGTCCGTCTCAAACATATTGAACAGTAGTAAACTACCACAACCTCTGTTCAAAGTGGAGTTACAGCCCACGTGTGATAAAACATTAAAAACCAACGCAGTGCGCCCGATATATATTCTACAACTTTTGCTACACCGCAGAAGCACTGTCGAAGAGCCACACAAGAGAATCCACCTTCTACAATGCACCAATTACCAGGAGTTTGGGCATGCAAAATCATTCTGTAGCCCTTTCCCAGTTTGCGTTGGCTGCGGACAAATTCAACAACACTGTGCCTGCTCCGACAACAAATCAAACACCAATACAGGGAAGTGCAGCAACTGCGGCGGAAATCACACCGCAAATTACAGAGAATGTCTTGTCTATAAGAAACTGAAGGCCCGTCTTAACGCAAAGAAATCTACGCCTCGTATCCAGGGCTCGATACTTATTCCCTCGCAAACCACACCGGGAATATTCTTCTCAAGAGCTGTAAGGTCATCAGCAGCTCCAACAACAACTACTCCTGACAAATTTCATGACGTTCATGCAAAATTGCATACAGGAACTTATGCGGAACCAAAACCTGCTCAGCCAAAAGCTTTTGGACAACAATAAATAATGTCAGCACTACATATAGGACTTTGGAATTCAAACGGCATTTCCAAGCACAAACAAGAACTGTGACTGTTTCTGGACTCAAATGATATTGATATCATGCTGTTATCGGAAACTCACCTTACCAACAAAAACAACTTCCAAATACCTAAATATGCATTCTACGCAACAAATCACCCAGATGGCAAGGCTCACGGAGGAACTGGTATCCTAATCAAAACCCGGATCAAACACTGACTCCAAAATGGATTTGCAAAACAATACCTACAAGCAACCTCTTTAAGTGTCCAAACCACTTTTGGTAGTACAACCGTCACTGCACTTTATTGCCCACCACGCTTCTCGATCTCTGAAAAATAATTTACTGACTTCTTTAATACACTTGGAGTACGATTTATTGCTGCAGGAGACTACAACGCCAAGCACCCTCATTGTGAATCGCGCCTGGTAAATCCAAAAGGCAAACAGCTGTATAATACAATCATCAACCCAGCTAACAAAATGGGCTATGCGTCACCGGATAAACCCACATACTGGCCATTAGATCCACGCAAGTTCCCAGATCTAATAGACTTTGCAATCACCAGGGGAATTGCGCACAATTTGATAACGGCAGAGACACTAGCAGAATTGTCATCAAACCACTCGCCAGTAATTTTCACAGTTTCAACACATCCACAAGTCATAGAGCACCCATCCGGCCTAACAAATTATAAAACAAACTGGCTCAGATTTAAGAAATATATAAGTACCCAGATTGAGTTGAATCCCAAACTGGATGATGAAGATGACATCGAGTTTTGCACCTCGGCTCTATAGTCGATGCTTATCGAAACAGCAGAAATTTCCACCCCATGTATCGGATACACCCGGGAATAACACAGGTCATACAACCGGCTAATTGAACTACTTGTAACAAATAAAAGACGGCTCAGGCGAGATTGGCAAATGTCTCGATCCCCGGCAGCAAAAATTCGCCTAAGAACAGCTTCTCGAATTCTAGCAAAAGCGCTTAGGCAAGAAGAAGCAAGGGCACAGCGGCAATATATTATATGTATATATATTAGCCCTACCAGCCCCAAATATCCGCTGTGGAAAGCTCACCCAACTATGACTGCTCCAACCGAGATTATTTCTCCTTTAAGATGTCCAACTGATAAATGGGCCCGATCAGACGAAGAAAGAGCACTCACCTTTGCAGCTCACCTAAAAGCGGTATTTCTGCCAAACCCGTCTACAAACTCATTTCAGCTCCCCCCCATGAGCACTCCAGCGGAAAGGGAGCCACCGAAATTTTTCTTGATGTCGCCCAAGCCTTCGATCGAGTCTGGCTGGATGTCCTAATATATAAAATAAAAGCGACGCTCCCACAATACACACACAGGCTAATGGAATCATATCTTTCCAACAGAAAATTCGCAGTACGATGTAATAGCTTCACCTCTGACGACATTGAATTAAAGGCAGGAGTTCCTCAAGCCAGCGTGATAGGTCCAACTATGTATCTTCTGTATACAGCGGACATACCAACAAGACCTACGCTTACCACATCTACTTTCGCCGATGACACGGCCATCCTTAGCCGCTCCAAATGCCCGATCAAAGGTGCTGAGCAACTGACAACCCATTTAAAGGAGGTTGAAAAGTGGCTAGTAGATTGGCGCATCCGTGTAAATGATCAGAAATGCAAGCACGTTACGTTTACCCTTAACAGACGAACTTGCCCATCATTGACACTGAACAACGTGCCAGCGCCTCAATCCGACGATGTTGTGTTTCTTGGAGTTCACCTGGATAGAAGATTAACTTGGCGTAGGCACATCAAAGCCAAGAAAAAGCAGCTAAAGCTTAAAGCAACCGGACTGCATTGGCTTACCAATGCACGATCTCCCCTATGTTTAGAGTTCAAAGTTCTTCTACATATTAATAGTGTAACAACGGAAATAATGGTACAACAGTTAAAGTACACCGCTAAACTGCAGGCACATCCGAATACCCTCGTCCAATCATTAACCCGAGTATGTGATAGAACTCGTCTCCAAAGAAAAGACCTTCCAACCCTCTAACTAATAATCAGGGCCATAGATCAATGTAGCATCCTTCAAATGCTAGATTACGTATTAGTTTAAGATAAAACTAGAAAATTGTTGTTAGTCTTATAAAGTTAAATAAGAGATCCAACAAAATAAATAAAACGTATAAAAAAAAAAAATTTGATGGCATTGTATCCGAAACATAATACAGTGACCAAAGAGGTCACGGTGGTTGGTGGAGACAAGTGGCTCAGGGGTTGGGGAACCCTTGTATGTAGATGACATTAACTTACACATATGTAAGTTAACTTCCATATCATAATGTGGAAGTCACCTTACCATCGGGTAAGGATTTGAAACACCAATTTACCTAATAAAGACAACTCTCCAAGCATTCCAATACATTACAATTGTTTATTTTATATCTTAGTCTGAATCGTTTTACAAGTGGTTGGTTTGGTAGATTGTTTATTTTATATCTTAGTCTGAATTAATTTGCAAGTGGTTTATTTGGTGGTTGAATCTTAAGCCATTCGATGGCTCGGGGTTTCCGTACCGGTGTGGAGAGCATCCTTCCGGTATCTTCCTCTGCCTCGTCTAGATAATGATTCGCAATCATTTTGAAATGTTGGTCGGTCAGGAGAGCGGCTTCTTCCCGAGTAGTCCGGATTGTTTGTTGAAATTCCAGCAAGTTTATGACGTGAATCAATCGAAACACGCCATTAACTCGCCAAACATATCCTTGCTGAAGGGGAATTACCGGAGAATCGTAACTGAAGAAATGGGCAGCACTAGCCTGCTGCATCATCACCATTGCCATCCTTGAAGATGAAGATAGTTAGTAGTGCTAATGATATGAATTTTTCTTAAAACTAAGTTTTTTGTTACCACCTGGTTCGTGAAGAGTGCTTTGTTTGGTATATGTTCTTTAAACAAATTTTTATTATTCTTTTGTTCATATTGAGGTACTTAGTTTTTTATTTTTTTGATTTTATCTGCATTTTGTTTCGGAAAAAATTCGCACTCTTCACTTACCAGAGTGATCGTGGTTAGTATTTGTGTTCGTTTTTGACTTTGGTTGTTCTTAGTGGCAATCCCTCCTCACAGGATCAGTGTAATTCTAATAACAGAAAAAATTAAGATGTTAGTATTTCGAAGCAAAAATATTTTCTGACCCGAGGTTGAGGGATTTTTTTTTTCAAATAATATGCTCGGGTCCGCCTAACTTCACATTTTTTATTCAATTTATTTAATTCTTCTTTGTTGTTTTTTTGCTTTTTTTTCCACTCTTTTACATGCTTCTTTATTTCTTTATTTTTCTTTTATTTTATTTCATGATTTTTTTTGTTTTAATAATTAATTTGAAAGATTTTCCTTTATCTCGATTTTTCTGAGACATTTTCTTTTCTCTTCGTCATCTCACGCGTGAGCTGCCTGTTCCTATGTCCCTCTTTGTCAGTTGTGGGAGGCTCCATTTATCCCTTTTAGCCGAGTTTAGGACCTACTTAGGTATGAGTATGCTCCACATCCCCGCTGGGGGGGACACTTTCGGTGAAAGACATAGCCAGCGGCCAATACACACGCGCCGTGACGAACATTTTCTTAGAAATAATTTTGCTTTTTTGCTATTTTTTTTATTTCGTTAATTTTTATACCCTTGCAGAGGGTATTATAAAATTGGTCAGATGTTTGTAACGCATAGAAATATACGTTTCCGACCCCATAAAGTATATATATTCTTGATCAGCATCAACAGCCGAGTCGATTGAGACATGTCCGTCTGTCCGTCCGTCCGTCTGTCCGTCTGTCCGTCCGTCCGTCTGTCTGTTTAGCCAGACGTTTTCGAGCTTAAATTTTAAGCTACATGGTTGAAACATGAAAAGTTAAGTTCCTCAATCGATGATGTAGGTTAAGTTTAAAAATTAGTCGGATCGGATGATTATCACCGGAGTTATTAACTAAAACGTGGAGGTACCTCGAGTAAAATAAGCAATTTTCTTTGGCAGCAAAGAAACAAAAACAAATTCCAAGCAATCACGCACACACACACATATGCAAAAATTCGTCACCACGCGGTGTGTGAGAGAGACAGAAACATTTGCGTTGTGTTGTTGCACAGAACAAAATTGACAGAGCGAGATGCAATGTGTTTGCATATATATCGAATTAGCACGGTGGCGTAGTATGTGGAGATCGTTGGCACGATGGGCTTCGGTGTTTGATGGTTCAATGCTCGGTGAAGAAGTGAAAATTTTTATATCTGTTTTTTTCTTTTTTGTTTTTTTTTTTTGATTTTGTTAAACATTTATACCAATTATTTTGCTGCAAGGGTATACAAACTTCGGCAGAGCCGAAGTTAGCTTCTTTGATATTTTTTTTAAATAATTTGCCACTTTCAGCTTTTGGTTGCTGCAGTGGTTTGGGTACCCAAGTATCCACAATTTAGATTTTTGTTAATAATAATTTTTTATTTTGCATTTTTTTGTAGGCAACCGCCTCGAACACCTTTCACTTATCTCGAACCAGTCGCGTGCCCCTTGGGCATACCGTGTGTACCGAAAAACGGGGTCGAGCTAGAATGAAAATTACCCGACGGGGGTTTGAACCCCGGACTCCCGCTTGTTAGGCGGCAGCCGTCCACTAAAAAATTTTCGAGGTCATTCAATTTTCACTGCTCGCTTTTATTTTAATTGCACTTTAACTGCACTTTGTCATTTTTTGGACACACGGCTGCTTGAGGTTTTTTTTGATCTTTTACATTTTTTTTATTCTTTTACATTTTTTTATTCTTTTAAATTTTTTTCCTTTACATTTTTTTGGATTTTTTTCTTCTTTTTTTACTGGCACTTATTACGACTGGTTCGTTAACACTCGCGATTGGTTTCGAGACGGTCCCTGCTCGGGCGCCAGTTAACTTCCATATCATAATGTGGAAGTCACCTTACCATCGGGTAAGGATTTGAAACACCAATTTACCTAATAAAGACAACTCTTCAAGCATTCCAATACATTACAATTGTTTATTTTATATTTTAGTCTGAATCGTTTTACAAGTGGTTGGTTTGGTAGATTGTTTATTTTATATCTTAGTCTGAATTGATTTGCAAGTGGTTTATTGGTGGTTGAATCTGAAGTACTCGCCGTTGCCACGGCCCAGAAGCACCAGAGCTCTCCCTCTAGCCTTTTATTGCTGAATCGGCGCAAGTGGCCGTCCAACGATCACACGCGCATCCGGTGTCACCGCCTTGACTCTTGCGCAAGCGGTCGCTATGTCGGGCTTTTATGCTGAGCTAGCAAGTTATGCTTAGCCAGCAATTTGTTAGAGGGGAAAGGGCTCGATGTGTGCACTCGCAGAGTGCATGGTGTTAACTTGTATGTATATCCGTGGTACAGTGATCAGCTATTGATTCTGTTCACGACACAGACACAAATGCACCTACAAATTGCGTAAGCAACTTGATTATGATCTATTGATTTCAGTTGCTTTGCAATTTTCTTTTTGTTTTTTCTTTTCCTTGTTATTTTTTTTCTCTTTCTCTGTTTTCTTTTTTTTTTGCAAATACACCTGTGTGATCAGCGATTGATTCTGCGCACATATGTATGTATTTATGTATGTATGTATGTACTTTAATTTGCACAATTTGCTGCTGACCGTTATCAGATAACAGTGTTTCAGTTACCCCAAAGCAGTGGGAAAAAACCTTTTCTAGAAATAAAAAAATTGCCTATGCTGTTAACTGTTGCACTGGCTTTAAATACGGAAACTTTTTAAAATGGTCCACTACTATAAATATTCCAATATTACCTGTCCTTCTCCGCGGATAATAACCTGAAATATCCACATACAGTCTTCCAAGTCAAGGCATGGTTTGGATACTTGGTAGCTTTACATACTTCACAGTTGTTGATATCTTCTAATTTTCTCCAACGTCTTATTAATGCCACAATGAGCAGATACGGGGCTTCCATGTGCAGGCTTTAACACCTCAGAAACAAGGTCTTTGGGAAGTGACAGCTTCCAACACTGTTCGTCAGCTAACTTCTCGCCAGAATAATTAACATAACGGCGATAAATAAATTTCCCTACGACTTTTCAATCTGAGTCCTTGATAATCAGGACTAGAAAAATGTCTAGAATTCAAGTCGATTGCTTGTTCCATAGCTAACGCTGCCAAATCTTTGGTAAACATTCTAGACAAAGTATCCGGGACCACATTGAGGATACCTTTCCTATGCAGAATCTTGAAGTGGAATCCTTGTAGCTTCAGCGATCATCAAGCTAATCGGGAATTCAAGTTAACCTGACTCATTACCCACTTTAAGAGGCGTGATTTGTCACAATGCAAAACTCCTGGCCTTCTATATAAGCTCTGTATTTCTTAACTGCTAAAACAGCTGCCAGACATTCTTTCTCAGTTAAAATTAATTAATAGAAATATTAAAGTCATACATTTGTGTTAGAATTAGCGCTAAGATGCATAATTAATTAGCTTGTTCACTTTTTGTTGCAGAAACCAGGCCAAAAATTAAAAGAGGATAATTGTCTTTGATATTTTAAATTATATTTATTATTTTCTTGATAACCGCACAGCACATCAACTTCACTAAGTCACAGATTCAAGACGACTAACTCAAGAGAACTGACCAACGCAATAAGAAAATTATGCCGAAATAAGTATTTAATGCGAATGTTGCTAGACAATTGTCGGGACAGTTAGGAACATAGTTCTAAGAAAAATACTATTGATATCGAAGTTTCTTTTGCGGCGTATATGAATTTCACAATGTTGCGAACTATTTCATAATTTAGAGATGGAACTATTTCATATTATAGAGGTGGAACTCTATTAAGCATACATTATATTCATATACTTTCAACACACCTCCTCAAAAGAAACATCGAGAGAAAAAAAAAATAAATAATAAAAAAAAATTACATTACATGAGTTACAAAGTATTCATTAATCAAATTCATTAAAAAAAAATTAAACTCCTAATATGATGTGCTGTGCCTTCTGGGGAGAGATAACAATATCATGGTCCAACATTTGTTGCTATGGATTGGGGAAACCCAGGAAAAACCCAATCAAACCATTCAAAAAAAAAATAATACTAATTATAGTACCAACTTCAATATGGTACAAAAAAAATTCACAGAACAACAAAAACAAATTAAAGTTATTAAAGTAAATAGACTTAATGTAATCCACAGTGGTTAATTAATCATCAGCATTAAACTTCAAAAATTAGTTGTCGTCAGCAACGAGGCCCAATTCATTTCTTAGGCTCAGGAATCTAGGTGCTGTAAAGGTTTGGTCATCATGTCAGCCAATTGATTATCTGTAGGAATATACTCGACAAAAATTATTCTATTAGCAATTTGTTCACGAGAAAAATGGTATTTTATATCAATATGCTTCGATCGTTTGTGGCATGTTGGGTTATTTGCTATACTGATACAACCTTGGTTATCTTCATAAATTTTAATTGGCTCATTAATATCAAACTTTATTCCTTGCATCAATGATTTAATCCATAAAGCTTCTCTTACTGCTTCAAAGAGAGCCATATATTCTGCTTCTGTAGATGAAGCTGCTACTGAATTTTGTTTTCTACTGTTCCAACAAATGAGATTTGAATCAAAAACCTTAAATAAATATCCAGTGGTACTTCTTCTGTCACTCTGACTACCTGCCCAATCCGAATCAGCATATCCAACAATAACATTTTCAATATTTGAATTTCTAACATAAGTTAATTTCAAATCAATAGTTCCTTTAAGATATCGAAGAACTCGCTTAAGGCATTGCCATAGCTCTTTGTTATTTCTATTGGTATATCTACTTAAAATGCTCACTGATGTACATAGATCAGGACGCGTACACAACATAATGTACATTAAGCAACCGATTAAACTGCTACAAGGATTATCACATTCCTCCTCTGAATTCAGAGCTTCATAATCAAGGTTATTTGTGAGTGGTGTACTCACTGTTTTGCTATCATGCATATTAAATTTCTTTAAAACATTCTTTATATATGCTGATTGACTAAGAGTTAACCTCTCGGCATTCCTGTCGATTTTAATTCCTAAAAAGAATTTTATTTCCATCAAATCTGTCATTTCAAAATTATCCATTAAGTATGATTTGAATTTTGACAAAGTCTCTATGTTCTCCGTTGCTATAACAACATCATCTACATAAAGTAAAACATATACATTTTTCGAAACATGGCCATTTTCATATATATATATGCAGGGGTCAACTTTTGAACTGATAAAACCAATTTTCATCAGTGCTCTTTCAAACACCTCAAACCAACATCTAGCTGCTTGTTTTAAACCATACAGAGCTTTATTTAATTTACACGCTTTATCATTTCCATATGATAAACCTCGTGGAATACACATAAAAATTTCCTCCTTCAATTCACCATTCAAAAACGCAGTTTTAACATCCATTTGATGAACTTGTAAATTAAATTGGTTTGACAGAGCTAAGATAAGTCGCAAGCTAGAAATTCGTGCCACTGGGGCAAAGGTTTCATCATAATCAAGCATGTATTCCTGAGTAAAGCCACGAGCTACTAGTCTCGCTTTATATTTGGTTGGATTTCCAAAACAATCATGCTTAATTGAAAATACCCACTTGCTATCAACCAAGTTCTTATCCCCTGGTCTATCCACTATAGTCCATGTCTTGTTTTCTTGATGAGAATCTAACTCTTCTTTTATAGCTATTTCCCAGTTTGCTTTATCCTGTCTATTTTTGATTTCATCAAAACATAAGGGAACACTATTGTGAAGGTTCTGTGCATTCATTAAACAACTGTTTAAAAATCTGTACGACTGTAGTGGCTTATTCTTAAGTCTGTTGCTTCGTCTGATACCACTATGCTCATCACTAGAGTTAACTTCAACTGTTAAATCTTTAGACTGATCATCTAATTCAAAATTATTAGAGATTTCCGTACTCTCATTCCGGATACTGTCATCACCGTTAATATTCAGTTCACTATTTATCTTATCCGTACTCTCATTCAGGATATCAAGTTGATCTAAACTTAAAGAATTTGAATTTTCATTATTATTATCCTTACTCTCATTCAGGATGCTACATAAACCACGATCCTTACTGTCATTCAGGATGCCACATTGATCATGATCCTTACTCTCATTCAGGATGTCACATCGACCATGATCCTTACTCTCATTCAGGACATCATATCGGTCTGCATTCTCACAATCCTTACTTTCATTCAGGATATCACACTGATCAATACTCTCGAAATCCTTAGTATCGTACAAAATATCAGATTGTTCACGATTCATTTTTGTTTCATCAACTATTACATTGCTTGCAACCAAGAACTTCCTTGTTTTAAAATCCCAAAGTCGATAACCATTGGGTTCATAGCCAACTAACACTGCTTTAGATGATTTATCATCGAACTTTCTTTTCCTTAATTTTTGATGAACATACACAACTTAACCGAACACTTTTAAATGTCTCAAGTTTGGCTTTCTATTGTGCCACATTTCATAAGGGGTTTTATTATTTTCAAGTGCCCTAGTTGGAATTCTATTTACCAAATAAGTTGCAGTTAAAATGGCTTCTCCCCAAAAACTTTTATTCATTTCTGATCCCTGTATCATTGAGCGACCTTTTTCAGTTAATGTTCTTATCATGCGCTCTGAAACGCCGTTTTGCTGCGGAGTATGTGGCACTGTCAGATGATAGCTAATTCTTTTTTCTACACAAAATTCTCTCATATCATTTGACAAATACTCCCTTCCATTATCAATATACAAATTGGCAACTCTCAAACTAAAATGGCATTCACTCTTTGCAACAAAATCTTTAAAAACAGAGAAGACATCAGATTTATGGGACAATAAATATGTAACACAATATATTGATCAAGAAAAATTACATAATAATTTTTACCATCTAGTGTAGACGGTGTTATCGGACCACAAACGTCTGAATGTACAACAAATAAAGGTCTTTTAATGCACCCTTTATTTTTAGATTTTTCAAATGGAAGTCTGCACTGTTTTCCATTTATACATGCCTCACATACTTTGTTATCAATTTCTATATTCTTTAAAAGATGAGTGTCATTGAACATGTTGTTTCGTTTAATTTCTAAAAGTTTTTCTTTTATGCCACAAACGATAATTTTCAATATTTTTATTTGACATGTTTAGTGCATATGCAGTTTGCAATGAATAAAATTTTATAATAGGAACATTATACTCACATGTACCTTTAAGAACAACTTGGCCATCTTTTGTAGCTTTCACACCTCCTGGATAAAACTCAATTGTTATTCCAGAGTCTTGCATTCTCTTGACAGAGAGCAAGTTATGAGGAATCTCTTTACATAACAAAACGTCCTCCAATGTAATTTGTTTCTGGCAATTGCTACGGAGATTTACAATGCCTTTTGCAGTAGCATAAACAAATTCACCACATTTCGCCACTGCTATTCCAATTGGATTCTCCAAATCAATGTAGTCAGCAAAAACATCCTTGTTGTTAATAATATGGTCAGATGCTCCTGAATCCAAAATAAAAGACACACCATCTCCTTCTTCAGGAGAGTTAACTGCTCGCTTTATCATAAAAGCGAAACCTCGCTCAGGAACAACAGCCGCAGCTTGAGCTTGGTTCTCTGGTTGTTTATTTTCGATATTTCGAGAAACGTTTTTAAACTTAAAGCAGTCTTTCTTTATGTGGCCGTTTTTACCACAGTAATGGCATTTGATAAATTTTGATTTAAATTTGTTAAAACGATTTTTATTAACTGTTTTATTTGTCTTGGGTTTAAAAGCATTATTTTCTCTCATGACGTTTAATATTTTCGCACTTGTGTCCTTATTTGCATAACGTAATTTTATTTCATGATCGAGCAACCGATTTTTCACAAAAAACAAAGTTATATTTTCTTCGGACAACGTTTCAATGGCAGTAATTACTCCGTCATAACAAGGTGACAATGTCAGCAACAAATGACTAACTTTGTCCACCTCCTGAATATTTGCTCCCGAAGATATTAATTCGCTTATCAAATCATCGAATGTATTGAAATGGTTTATCAGGGGGGTATTACTTCTTAATTTTAAGGACAATAATTGTTTTCGGACGGACAATTGTGACGCTAAGCTTTTGCGCATATAAATCGCATCGAGATCGGAAAAAACTTTCTTCGCAGACTTTTCGTTTGTAACGAATCCCAAAAATGAATCGCTTAGGTATTCGATAATTATGCTTTTCACTTGATTATCATTTTTAAGCCACAATTCACTCTTTTCATGTGGAATATCATTATCCACAACACTTAACAAATTATTCTCCATTAATAACGCGCGAACTCTAAATTTCCAAATTGTATATTTTTCCCCGTCGAAGGGTTTAATATTTCTTTTAATTTTGTCCATCGTGCCTGGGCCCATAACCTGTTGCAGAAACCAGGCCCAAAATTAAAAGAGGATAATTGTCTTTGATATTTTAAATTATATTTATTATTTTCTTGATAACCGCACAGCACATCAACTTCACTAAGTTACAGATTCAAGACGACTAACTCAAGAGAACTGACCAACGCAATAAGAAAATTATGCCGAAATAAGTATTTAATGCGAATGTTGCTAGACAATTGTCGGGACAGTTAGGAACATAGTTCTAAGAAAAATACTATTCATCTCGAAGTTTCTTTTGCGGCGTATATGAATTTCACAATGTTGCGAACTATTTCATAATTTAGAGATGGAACTATTTCATATTATAGAGGTGGAACTCTATTAAGCATACATTATATTCATATACTTTCAACACACCTCCTCAAAAGAAACATCGAGAGAAAAAAAAAATAAATAATAAAAAAAAATTACATTACATGAGTTACAAAGTATTCATTAATCAAATTCATTAAAAAAAAATTAAACTCCTAATATGATGTGCTGTGCCTTCTGGGGAGAGATAACAATATCATGGTCCAACATTTGTTGCTATGGATTGGGGAAACCCAGGAAAAACCCAATCAAACCATTCAAAAAAAAAATAATACTAATTATAGTACCAACTTCAATATGGTACAAAAAAAAATTCACAGAACAACAAAAACAAATTAAAGTTATTAAAGTAAATAGACTTAATGTAATCCACAGTGGTTAATTAATCATCAGCATTAAACTTCAAAAATTAGTTGTCGTCAGCAACGAGGCCCAATTCATTTCTTAGGCTCAGGAATCTAGGTGCTGTAAAGGTTTGGTCATCATGTCAGCCAATTGATTATCTGTAGGAATATACTCGACAAAAATTATTCTATTAGCAATTTGTTCACGAGAAAAATGGTATTTTATATCAATATGCTTCGATCGTTTGTGGCATGTTGGGTTATTTGCTATACTGATACAACCTTGGTTATCTTCATAAATTTTAATTGGCTCATTAATATCAAACTTTATTCCTTGCATCAATGATTTAATCCATAAAGCTTCTCTTACTGCTTCAAAGAGAGCCATATATTCTGCTTCTGTAGATGAAGCTGCTACTGAATTTTGTTTTCTACTGTTCCAACAAATGAGATTTGAATCAAAAACCTTAAATAAATATCCAGTGGTACTTCTTCTGTCACTCTGACTACCTGCCCAATCCGAATCAGCATATCCAACAATAACATTTTCAATATTTGAATTTCTAACATAAGTTAATTTCAAATCAATAGTTCCTTTAAGATATCGAAGAACTCGCTTAAGGCATTGCCATAGCTCTTTGTTATTTCTATTGGTATATCTACTTAAAATGCTCACTGATGTACATAGATCAGGACGCGTACACAACATAATGTACATTAAGCAACCGATTAAACTGCTACAAGGATTATCACATTCCTCCTCTGAATTCAGAGCTTCATAATCAAGGTTATTTGTGAGTGGTGTACTCACTGGTTTGCTATCATGCATATTAAATTTCTTTAAAACATTCTTTATATATGCTGATTGACTAAGAGTTAACCTCTCGGCATTCCTGTCGATTTTAATTCCTAAAAAGAATTTTATTTCCATCAAATCTGTCATTTCAAAATTATCCATTAAGTATGATTTGAATTTTGACAAAGTCTCTATGTTCTCCGTTGCTATAACAACATCATCTACATAAAGTAAAACATATACATTTTTCGAAACATGGCCATTTTCATATATATATATGCAGGGGTCAACTTTTGAACTGATAAAACCAATTTTCATCAGTGCTCTTTCAAACACCTCAAACCAACATCTAGCTGCTTGTTTTAAACCATACAGAGCTTTATTTAATTTACACGCTTTATCATTTCCATATGATAAACCTCGTGGAATACACATAAAAATTTCCTCCTTCAATTCACCATTCAAAAACGCAGTTTTAACATCCATTTGATGAACTTGTAAATTAAATTGGTTTGACAGAGCTAAGATAAGTCGCAAGCTAGAAATTCGTGCCACTGGGGCAAAGGTTTCATCATAATCAAGCATGTATTCCTGAGTAAAGCCACGAGCTACTAGTCTCGCTTTATATTTGGTTGGATTTCCAAAACAATCATGCTTAATTGAAAATACCCACTTGCTATCAACCAAGTTCTTATCCCCTGGTCTATCCACTATAGTCCATGTCTTGTTTTCTTGATGAGAATCTAACTCTTCTTTTATAGCTATTTCCCAGTTTGCTTTATCCTGTCTATTTTTGATTTCATCAAAACATAAGGGAACACTATTGTGAAGGTTCTGTGCATTCATTAAACAACTGTTTAAAAATCTGTACGACTGTAGTGGCTTATTCTTAAGTCTGTTGCTTCGTCTGATACCACTATGCTCATCACTAGAGTTAACTTCAACTGTTAAATCTTTAGACTGATCATCTAATTCAAAATTATTAGAGATTTCCGTACTCTCATTCCGGATACTGTCATCACCGTTAATATTCAGTTCACTATTTATCTTATCCGTACTCTCATTCAGGATATCAAGTTGATCTAAACTTAAAGAATTTGAATTTTCATTATTATTATCCTTACTCTCATTCAGGATGCTACATAAACCACGATCCTTACTGTCATTCAGGATGCCACATTGATCATGATCCTTACTCTCATTCAGGATGTCACATCGACCATGATCCTTACTCTCATTCAGGACATCATATCGGTCTGCATTCTCACAATCCTTACTTTCATTCAGGATATCACACTGATCAATACTCTCGAAATCCTTAGTATCGTACAAAATATCAGATTGTTCACGATTCATTTTTGTTTCATCAACTATTACATTGCTTGCAACCAAGAACTTCCTTGTTTTAAAATCCCAAAGTCGATAACCATTGGGTTCATAGCCAACTAACACTGCTTTAGATGATTTATCATCGAACTTTCTTTTCCTTAATTTTTGATGAACATACACAACTTAACCGAACACTTTTAAATGTCTCAAGTTTGGCTTTCTATTGTGCCACATTTCATAAGGGGTTTTATTATTTTCAAGTGCCCTAGTTGGAATTCTATTTACCAAATAAGTTGCAGTTAAAATGGCTTCTCCCCAAAAACTTTTATTCATTTCTGATCCCTGTATCATTGAGCGACCTTTTTCAGTTAATGTTCTTATCATGCGCTCTGAAACGCCGTTTTGCTGCGGAGTATGTGGCACTGTCAGATGATAGCTAATTCTTTTTTCTACACAAAATTCTCTCATATCATTTGACAAATACTCCCTTCCATTATCAATATACAAATTGGCAACTCTCAAACTAAAATGGCATTCACTCTTTGCAACAAAATCTTTAAAAACAGAGAAGACATCAGATTTATGGGACAATAAATATGTAACACAATATATTGATCAAGAAAAATTATATAATAATTTTTACCATCTAGTGTAGACGGTGTTATCGGACCACAAACGTCTGAATGTACAACAAATAAAGGTCTTTTAATGCACCCTTTATTTTTAGATTTTTCAAATGGAAGTCTGCACTGTTTTCCATTTATACATGCCTCACATACTTTGTTATCAATTTCTATATTCTTTAAAAGATGAGTGTCATTGAACATGTTGTTTCGTTTAATTTCTAAAAGTTTTTCTTTTATGCCACAAACGATAATTTTCAATATTTTTATTTGACATGTTTAGTGCATATGCAGTTTGCAATGAATAAAATTTTATAATAGGAACATTATACTCACATGTACCTTTAAGAACAACTTGGCCATCTTTTGTAGCTTTCACACCTCCTGGATAAAACTCAATTGTTATTCCAGAGTCTTGCATTCTCTTGACAGAGAGCAAGTTATGAGGAATCTCTTTACAAAACAAAACGTCCTCCAATGTAATTTGTTTCTGGCAATTGCTACGGAGATTTACAATGCCTTTTGCAGTAGCATAAACAAATTCACCACATTTCGCCACTGCTATTCCAATTGGATTCTCCAAATCAATGTAGTCAGCAAAAACATCCTTGTTGTTAATAATATGGTCAGATGCTCCTGAATCCAAAATAAAAGACACACCATCTCCTTCTTCAGGAGAGTTAACTGCTCGCTTTATCATAAAAGCGAAACCTCGCTCAGGAACAACAGCCGCAGCTTGAGCTTGGTTCTCTGGTTGTTTATTTTCGATATTTCGAGAAACGTTTTTAAACTTAAAGCAGTCTTTCTTTATGTGGCCGTTTTTACCACAGTAATGGCATTTGATAAATTTTGATTTAAATTTGTTAAAACGATTTTTATTAACTGTTTTATTTGTCTTGGGTTTAAAAGCATTATTTTCTCTCATGACGTTTAATATTTTCGCACTTGTGTCCTTATTTGCATAACGTAATTTTATTTCATGATCGAGCAACCGATTTTTCACAAAAAACAAAGTTATATTTTCTTCGGACAACGTTTCAATGGCAGTAATTACTCCGTCATAACAAGGTGACAATGTCAGCAACAAATGACTAACTTTGTCCACCTCCTGAATATTTGCTCCCGAAGATATTAATTCGCTTATCAAATCATCGAATGTATTGAAATGGTTTATCAGGGGGGTATTACTTCTTAATTTTAAGGACAATAATTGTTTTCGGACGGACAATTGTGACGCTAAGCTTTTGCGCATATAAATCGCATCGAGATCGGAAAAAACTTTCTTCGCAGACTTTTCGTTTGTAACGAATCCCAAAAATGAATCGCTTAGGTATTCGATAATTATGCTTTTCACTTGATTATCATTTTTAAGCCACAATTCACTCTTTTCATGTGGAATATCATTATCCACAACACTTAACAAATTATTCTCCATTAATAACGCGCGAACTCTAAATTTCCAAATTGTATATTTTTCCCCGTCGAAGGGTTTAATATTTCTTTTAATTTTGTCCATCGTGCCTGGGCCCATAACCTGTTGCAGAAACCAGGCCCAAAATTAAAAGAGGATAATTGTCTTTGATATTTTAAATTATATTTATTATTTTCTTGATAACCGCACAGCACATCAACTTCACTAAGTCACAGATTCAAGACGACTAACTCAAGAGAACTGACCAACGCAATAAGAAAATTATGCCGAAATAAGTATTTAATGCGAATGTTGCTAGACAATTGTCGGGACAGTTAGGAACATAGTTCTAAGAAAAATACTATTCATCTCGAAGTTTCTTTTGCGGCGTATATGAATTTCACAATGTTGCGAACTATTTCATAATTTAGAGATGGAACTATTTCATATTATAGAGGTGGAACTCTATTAAGCATACATTATATTCATATACTTTCAACACTTTTTTTTGTATGTTTTCCTTCTTTCCCTTTTCACTGCTCGCTTTTATTTTAATTGCACTTTAACTGCACTTTGTCATTTTTTGGACACACGGCTGCTTGAGGGTTTTTTTGATCTTTTACATTTTTTTTATTCTTTTACATTTTTTTATTCTTTTAAATTTTTTTCCTTTACATTTTTTTGGATTTTTTTCTTCTTTTTTTACTGGCACTTATTACGACTGGTTCGTTAACACTCGCGATTGGTTTCGAGACGGTCCCTGCTCGGGCGCCAGTTAACTTCCATATCATAATGTGGAAGTCACCTTACCATCGGGTAAGGATTTGAAACACCAATTTACCTAATAAAGACAACTCTTCAAGCATTCCAATACATTACAATTGTTTATTTTATATTTTAGTCTGAATCGTTTTACAAGTGGTTGGTTTGGTAGATTGTTTATTTTATATCTTAGTCTGAATTGATTTGCAAGTGGTTTATTGGTGGTTGAATCTGAAGTACTCGCCGTTGCCACGGCCCAGAAGCACCAGAGCTCTCCCTCTAGCCTTTTATTGCTGAATCGGCGCAAGTGGCCGTCCAACGATCACACGCGCATCCGGTGTCACCGCCTTGACTCTTGCGCAAGCGGTCGCTATGTCGGGCTTTTATGCTGAGCTAGCAAGTTATGCTTAGCCAGCAATTTGTTAGAGGGGAAAGGGCTCGATGTGTGCACTCGCAGAGTGCATGGTGTTAACTTGTATGTATATCCGTGGTACAGTGATCAGCTATTGATTCTGTTCACGACACAGACACAAATGCACCTACAAATTGCGTAAGCAACTTGATTATGATCTATTGATTTCAGTTGCTTTGCAATTTTCTTTTTGTTTTTTCTTTTCCTTGTTATTTTTTTTCTCTTTCTCTGTTTTCTTTTTTTTTGCAAATACACCTGTGTGATCAGCGATTGATTCTGCGCACATATGTATGTATTTATGTATGTATGTATGTACTTTAATTTGCACAATTTGCTGCTGACCGTTATCAGATAACAGTGTTTCAGTTACCCCAAAGCAGTGGGAAAAAACCTTTTCTAGAAATAAAAAAATTGCCTATGCTGTTAACTGTTGCACTGGCTTTAAATACGGAAACTTTTTAAAATGGTCCACTACTATAAATATTCCAATATTACCTGTCCTTCTCCGCGGATAATAACCTGAAATATCCACATACAGTCTTCCAAGTCAAGGCATGGTTTGGATACTTGGTAGCTTTACATACTTCACAGTTGTTGATATCTTCTAATTTTCTCCAACGTCTTATTAATGCCACAATGAGCAGATACGGGGCTTCCATGTGCAGGCTTTAACACCTCAGAAACAAGGTCTTTGGGAAGTGACAGCTTCCAACACTGTTCGTCAGCTAACTTCTCGCCAGAATAATTAACATAACGGCGATAAATAAATTTCCCTACGACTTTTCAATCTGAGTCCTTGATAATCAGGACTAGAAAAATGTCTAGAATTCAAGTCGATTGCTTGTTCCATAGCTAACGCTGCCAAATCTTTGGTAAACATTCTAGACAAAGTATCCGGGACCACATTGAGGATACCTTTCCTATGCAGAATCTTGAAGTGGAATCCTTGTAGCTTCAGCGATCATCAAGCTAATCGGGAATTCAAGTTAACCTGACTCATTACCCACTTTAAGAGGCGTGATTTGTCACAATGCAAAACTCCTGGCCTTCTATATAAGCTCTGTATTTCTTAACTGCTAAAACAGCTGCCAGACATTCTTTCTCAGTTAAAATTAATTAATAGAAATATTAAAGTCATACATTTGTGTTAGAATTAGCGCTAAGATGCATAATTAATTAGCTTGTTCACTTTTTGTTGCAGAAACCAGGCCAAAAATTAAAAGAGGATAATTGTCTTTGATATTTTAAATTATATTTATTATTTTCTTGATAACCGCACAGCACATCAACTTCACTAAGTCACAGATTCAAGACGACTAACTCAAGAGAACTGACCAACGCAATAAGAAAATTATGCCGAAATAAGTATTTAATGCGAATGTTGCTAGACAATTGTCGGGACAGTTAGGAACATAGTTCTAAGAAAAATACTATTGATATCGAAGTTTCTTTTGCGGCGTATATGAATTTCACAATGTTGCGAACTATTTCATAATTTAGAGATGGAACTATTTCATATTATAGAGGTGGAACTCTATTAAGCATACATTATATTCATATACTTTCAACACACCTCCTCAAAAGAAACATCGAGAGAAAAAAAAAATAAATAATAAAAAAAAATTACATTACATGAGTTACAAAGTATTCATTAATCAAATTCATTAAAAAAAAATTAAACTCCTAATATGATGTGCTGTGCCTTCTGGGGAGAGATAACAATATCATGGTCCAACATTTGTTGCTATGGATTGGGGAAACCCAGGAAAAACCCAATCAAACCATTCAAAAAAAAAATAATACTAATTATAGTACCAACTTCAATATGGTACAAAAAAAAATTCACAGAACAACAAAAACAAATTAAAGTTATTAAAGTAAATAGACTTAATGTAATCCACAGTGGTTAATTAATCATCAGCATTAAACTTCAAAAATTAGTTGTCGTCAGCAACGAGGCCCAATTCATTTCTTAGGCTCAGGAATCTAGGTGCTGTAAAGGTTTGGTCATCATGTCAGCCAATTGATTATCTGTAGGAATATACTCGACAAAAATTATTCTATTAGCAATTTGTTCACGAGAAAAATGGTATTTTATATCAATATGCTTCGATCGTTTGTGGCATGTTGGGTTATTTGCTATACTGATACAACCTTGGTTATCTTCATAAATTTTAATTGGCTCATTAATATCAAACTTTATTCCTTGCATCAATGATTTAATCCATAAAGCTTCTCTTACTGCTTCAAAGAGAGCCATATATTCTGCTTCTGTAGATGAAGCTGCTACTGAATTTTGTTTTCTACTGTTCCAACAAATGAGATTTGAATCAAAAACCTTAAATAAATATCCAGTGGTACTTCTTCTGTCACTCTGACTACCTGCCCAATCCGAATCAGCATATCCAACAATAACATTTTCAATATTTGAATTTCTAACATAAGTTAATTTCAAATCAATAGTTCCTTTAAGATATCGAAGAACTCGCTTAAGGCATTGCCATAGCTCTTTGTTATTTCTATTGGTATATCTACTTAAAATGCTCACTGATGTACATAGATCAGGACGCGTACACAACATAATGTACATTAAGCAACCGATTAAACTGCTACAAGGATTATCACATTCCTCCTCTGAATTCAGAGCTTCATAATCAAGGTTATTTGTGAGTGGTGTACTCACTGGTTTGCTATCATGCATATTAAATTTCTTTAAAACATTCTTTATATATGCTGATTGACTAAGAGTTAACCTCTCGGCATTCCTGTCGATTTTAATTCCTAAAAAGAATTTTATTTCCATCAAATCTGTCATTTCAAAATTATCCATTAAGTATGATTTGAATTTTGACAAAGTCTCTATGTTCTCCGTTGCTATAACAACATCATCTACATAAAGTAAAACATATACATTTTTCGAAACATGGCCATTTTCATATATATATATGCAGGGGTCAACTTTTGAACTGATAAAACCAATTTTCATCAGTGCTCTTTCAAACACCTCAAACCAACATCTAGCTGCTTGTTTTAAACCATACAGAGCTTTATTTAATTTACACGCTTTATCATTTCCATATGATAAACCTCGTGGAATACACATAAAAATTTCCTCCTTCAATTCACCATTCAAAAACGCAGTTTTAACATCCATTTGATGAACTTGTAAATTAAATTGGTTTGACAGAGCTAAGATAAGTCGCAAGCTAGAAATTCGTGCCACTGGGGCAAAGGTTTCATCATAATCAAGCATGTATTCCTGAGTAAAGCCACGAGCTACTAGTCTCGCTTTATATTTGGTTGGATTTCCAAAACAATCATGCTTAATTGAAAATACCCACTTGCTATCAACCAAGTTCTTATCCCCTGGTCTATCCACTATAGTCCATGTCTTGTTTTCTTGATGAGAATCTAACTCTTCTTTTATAGCTATTTCCCAGTTTGCTTTATCCTGTCTATTTTTGATTTCATCAAAACATAAGGGAACACTATTGTGAAGGTTCTGTGCATTCATTAAACAACTGTTTAAAAATCTGTACGACTGTAGTGGCTTATTCTTAAGTCTGTTGCTTCGTCTGATACCACTATGCTCATCACTAGAGTTAACTTCAACTGTTAAATCTTTAGACTGATCATCTAATTCAAAATTATTAGAGATTTCCGTACTCTCATTCCGGATACTGTCATCACCGTTAATATTCAGTTCACTATTTATCTTATCCGTACTCTCATTCAGGATATCAAGTTGATCTAAACTTAAAGAATTTGAATTTTCATTATTATTATCCTTACTCTCATTCAGGATGCTACATAAACCACGATCCTTACTGTCATTCAGGATGCCACATTGATCATGATCCTTACTCTCATTCAGGATGTCACATCGACCATGATCCTTACTCTCATTCAGGACATCATATCGGTCTGCATTCTCACAATCCTTACTTTCATTCAGGATATCACACTGATCAATACTCTCGAAATCCTTAGTATCGTACAAAATATCAGATTGTTCACGATTCATTTTTGTTTCATCAACTATTACATTGCTTGCAACCAAGAACTTCCTTGTTTTAAAATCCCAAAGTCGATAACCATTGGGTTCATAGCCAACTAACACTGCTTTAGATGATTTATCATCGAACTTTCTTTTCCTTAATTTTTGATGAACATACACAACTTAACCGAACACTTTTAAATGTCTCAAGTTTGGCTTTCTATTGTGCCACATTTCATAAGGGGTTTTATTATTTTCAAGTGCCCTAGTTGGAATTCTATTTACCAAATAAGTTGCAGTTAAAATGGCTTCTCCCCAAAAACTTTTATTCATTTCTGATCCCTGTATCATTGAGCGACCTTTTTCAGTTAATGTTCTTATCATGCGCTCTGAAACGCCGTTTTGCTGCGGAGTATGTGGCACTGTCAGATGATAGCTAATTCTTTTTTCTACACAAAATTCTCTCATATCATTTGACAAATACTCCCTTCCATTATCAATATACAAATTGGCAACTCTCAAACTAAAATGGCATTCACTCTTTGCAACAAAATCTTTAAAAACAGAGAAGACATCAGATTTATGGGACAATAAATATGTAACACAATATATTGATCAAGAAAAATTACATAATAATTTTTACCATCTAGTGTAGACGGTGTTATCGGACCACAAACGTCTGAATGTACAACAAATAAAGGTCTTTTAATGCACCCTTTATTTTTAGATTTTTCAAATGGAAGTCTGCACTGTTTTCCATTTATACATGCCTCACATACTTTGTTATCAATTTCTATATTCTTTAAAAGATGAGTGTCATTGAACATGTTGTTTCGTTTAATTTCTAAAAGTTTTTCTTTTATGCCACAAACGATAATTTTCAATATTTTTATTTGACATGTTTAGTGCATATGCAGTTTGCAATGAATAAAATTTTATAATAGGAACATTATACTCACATGTACCTTTAAGAACAACTTGGCCATCTTTTGTAGCTTTCACACCTCCTGGATAAAACTCAATTGTTATTCCAGAGTCTTGCATTCTCTTGACAGAGAGCAAGTTATGAGGAATCTCTTTACAAAACAAAACGTCCTCCAATGTAATTTGTTTCTGGCAATTGCTACGGAGATTTACAATGCCTTTTGCAGTAGCATAAACAAATTCACCACATTTCGCCACTGCTATTCCAATTGGATTCTCCAAATCAATGTAGTCAGCAAAAACATCCTTGTTGTTAATAATATGGTCAGATGCTCCTGAATCCAAAATAAAAGACACACCATCTCCTTCTTCAGGAGAGTTAACTGCTCGCTTTATCATAAAAGCGAAACCTCGCTCAGGAACAACAGCCGCAGCTTGAGCTTGGTTCTCTGGTTGTTTATTTTCGATATTTCGAGAAACGTTTTTAAACTTAAAGCAGTCTTTCTTTATGTGGCCGTTTTTACCACAGTAATGGCATTTGATAAATTTTGATTTAAATTTGTTAAAACGATTTTTATTAACTGTTTTATTTGTCTTGGGTTTAAAAGCATTATTTTCTCTCATGACGTTTAATATTTTCGCACTTGTGTCCTTATTTGCATAACGTAATTTTATTTCATGATCGAGCAACCGATTTTTCACAAAAAACAAAGTTATATTTTCTTCGGACAACGTTTCAATGGCAGTAATTACTCCGTCATAACAAGGTGACAATGTCAGCAACAAATGACTAACTTTGTCCACCTCCTGAATATTTGCTCCCGAAGATATTAATTCGCTTATCAAATCATCGAATGTATTGAAATGGTTTATCAGGGGGGTATTACTTCTTAATTTTAAGGACAATAATTGTTTTCGGACGGACAATTGTGACGCTAAGCTTTTGCGCATATAAATCGCATCGAGATCGGAAAAAACTTTCTTCGCAGACTTTTCGTTTGTAACGAATCCCAAAAATGAATCGCTTAGGTATTCGATAATTATGCTTTTCACTTGATTATCATTTTTAAGCCACAATTCACTCTTTTCATGTGGAATATCATTATCCACAACACTTAACAAATTATTCTCCATTAATAACGCGCGAACTCTAAATTTCCAAATTGTATATTTTTCCCCGTCGAAGGGTTTAATATTTCTTTTAATTTTGTCCATCGTGCCTGGGCCCATAACCTGTTGCAGAAACCAGGCCCAAAATTAAAAGAGGATAATTGTCTTTGATATTTTAAATTATATTTATTATTTTCTTGATAACCGCACAGCACATCAACTTCACTAAGTTACAGATTCAAGACGACTAACTCAAGAGAACTGACCAACGCAATAAGAAAATTATGCCGAAATAAGTATTTAATGCGAATGTTGCTAGACAATTGTCGGGACAGTTAGGAACATAGTTCTAAGAAAAATACTATTCATCTCGAAGTTTCTTTTGCGGCGTATATGAATTTCACAATGTTGCGAACTATTTCATAATTTAGAGATGGAACTATTTCATATTATAGAGGTGGAACTCTATTAAGCATACATTATATTCATATACTTTCAACACTTTTTTTTGTATGTTTTCCTTCTATAAACGCACAAGCAGTTTTCGTAAGTAAGAGTATATTGATATATGTTTTTTCTGTTATAAAGACTTTTTGAGATACACAAGTAAAATGAATTGTAAATAAATTTGAAAATTGAAATGCAAAAGAAATTATGAGATAGTCGACCTTTAAGTGAGTTTTGGGACAACCAATCAAATTATTTTCATAGGTAGGAAGAATAAAGAAAGGGTAGGTGAACAGCTCAGCTTACACATAGTCAGCAGCCATAATTCCAATTCCCTGTTTCTTCCTTGCACTTATAATGCTTTCCTTCTGCAATGCTTTCATCCTCCTTTGGCACTGACGAGAAAGAGGAAAACACCGTAAGATAGTTCATTCACAGTGATGTAAGGAGAAAGCATGGCCTCCTAGTCATCTTCTCGCCCATTTTAGATTTTCTGCCGCGTTTGGGCGCTTTTAAAATTAAATTTGATTTCAAATCTTTAAAAATGCACTCACACATATTACATGTGTGACAACACCTTCTTGAATCCACCTTTTAATTAAGTTTTAAGTAAAAAATACTTTCTTTTACTTTATATGATAATAATACTTTGTTGACTTGTATCTGAGCCGAAATTTATGACCAATTAAAGATACTGATCAGTATCTTCTAAAGATACTTAACAATGATTTATGCTGTATAGAATAAGAATGTTTTGTAAAAACAATTATAAAATCTATATACGAATATATATTTATTTTTGTTGAATTAATCCATTAATATGGAAAATTACAAGAGTTTTTTTTTAAAGCAGGCATGGTCTAATTATGTGTTACTATTTCTACTTTCGATTTAGTGATTGATTATTAATATCGTTATTTCCAACCGTCAGGGCTTTCTTCTTTACGCACCCGATCAAGCATTTTATGAACTGCCCAACGGTAGTCGGATTCCAGGAACCGAAGTTTTTTTAGGAGATTTCCTTTAGCATTACAAACATACAGGAAATGTGCACGGTCATCGTTCCTCTTCACTTTGCCCAACGGTGGCATGTCATCGTTGGGTAATATGCCTGTCAGTTCAGTGACCTTATTCGTATTTTGGTCAATACTTTCCACCACCCGAAGACTGCACATCAAGAACATCTCTGCCTCGTTGTTTTTGGTCATGTTGTTTTGAGTTGAAATTAATATACAATTTATAGATTTTTATACGGAAAAAACTAAACGACTTTCAACAGTTGAACTTATAGAGAGTATGATACGAGTAGTAGATGAAACAGCACAACAATTTCATAGCATACTTCATCAAGTATCAAGTCCTGTCTAATAATCACAGTGATCACCTCCTTAAATACCTCCTTACTTACGGCCCTAATAAATACGATTACATTATTTAAATCTAGTTATCTCGATAAAAAAAAAAAAACGAATACCGACTGCAATTTAACAGTGTGTGAAAGGTGTGTACCTAAGCAAAATCTAAGGCCAACTGTGTTGGCTATTTTATTATCCAAATGTTAATTTAAATTACAATCGATTCTTATAAATGATTAATTGCTAGGTCTATGGCCCATTTAAACTCATAATTTTTTTTTTTTTCATTACTTTAACTAGTCTTAAGTTAAGTTACTAGTTTGTAACATTTAAATTAATAAACAATTATAGCATTTTGTATTTCTGTATGTTTGTATTATTTCACAATGTAATATGTACATATGTATACATATGTGGACAAGACAGCAAACCGAAATCGAATATACATATACATACATACATAGGTGTCGGTTGCGTTTTTAGTCCAGTATAGGAGTGAACAATGTATGTAATGTAGCGAGTGGACCCTATGATTCCGCAGCTCTTTCGTGTTGGGGTGTGTTTTGTTGCTAGATAAAGGACTCTACACAATTTTATTAAGGATTCCTACAGAAACTAAAAATGACGAAAATAGACCAGAAGTGTGAAAAAACTAAACATATCGTCGATACGATAAAAAAAAAACATTTGGCAAATTCACGAAAACAAACCCGCTTGCTCTATAACCATCCCCACCTTTGGATCCTCTGTTGCAGATGTAAACGAAGATCCCCTATAAACAATTACCTAAATTTTAAATTGCCACGCCATCAGGAAAAATTAACTGCAATCACTCCATATATATTTTTGGTTTCAATTCAGTCAATATATTGATTTAGAATTATACATAATTGTGGTTAGACTTAATATTACTTTATGATAGTTTTATTAGATTCAATTCCAAATAACGACAGTAAAGTATTCAAAAGTATTAATTATTAATTATTTGCGTTAATTAGGTAATTAGTTAAGTTACGCAAGAAATGTCTTTTTCTTGGCATTTGCATTTTAATGTTTTTTTATTTTGTTTGTCCATGATTTGGACGCTTAAAAAATATTTTATATTGCAGTAGGCATGTTGTAGTTATTTGTGTTTTTTTTTTGTCATTGAGGTTTGGCATTGTAGTAAGTAGTTTTTAAAGCCCTTAGTCACAATGCAAGGCTAAGTAAATTTTATATAATAGTTAGCCAGTGTACATTTGCTGGTTCCCTACATAGCATCTCTAGCGCACAATATTGCCCATCTCTAAGAACATGTACACATACACATACATTCATACGACATGTGCACCGGCAGGTATGTATGTATATCGGGACTTGCATAGAATCGACGCTCCAGAGGCGGGATCCAAAAAGTGCCTGGTAAGGGCAGCGTGCAGAGAAAAGTTCGAGAAGAAAAAATAGGCAAGCGGCGCCTGCGCAAAATGCCTTAAGAACATTAGTCAAAATGCCTGGTTAATTAGTCAAAGAGTGCAGACGTGAGATGTCAAAGTAATCAGACCGTGAAACCAAACGTCTATAGTAAACCAAGGATATTTAACCCAACCAGGGAAGCAAAGTAAAGGATAACAATAAAACAAGGATTGAACCAGTTACTAGAAAACAAAAATCAGCAAGTTTTCAAGTGAAATAACAGGTTCTGGTGAGTCGGCCATTGGGCCCATGAATATCCCTTGCCCCTTATTGCGGTTCAGTCAACGTTCGGGTAACACCCTTGTTGACTGGACCACTGCTTCACATCCATCGACATGAAACTAGGAGTGGTCCAGCAGATCAATAACCGGGAATACCCTAGTTCATCTGCTTGTGTAGTGTTCTCTCCTAGTAAAGGTCCGGGGGACCCTACCCTATTTGTCTTGGATTTCTGTGTGCATGCCTCTTTCTCTCTCCTCCTCACCTAAAGCGAGTAAAAAATTCCAGGAGGACTATTGTCTCTCACTGCTGCTCATGCCAATCCCGTGTCTCAGTATTGCGTTTACGTATTCTCTGTTATGAAGACCCTGGGGAGACTGAGAGTTTTAACCCAGCTGAAAAACTTTCTTACAGTATATGGAAATCAAAGAGCAGCCGATAACAATGGTCATGGATCGATGGTCAATACCAGCTGTTGTAAAGCCTTAGTATAAGTAGGTCAATCATTTGGATGACCATAAAAACAACTAGTTACGGTATTATGCCATCCATATGATTGTTCTCCATAAGCGAGGAAAGGTAAGTGTATTGATTTGAGTTTCACGTATACATATTTTTTTGTATATATGTATGTAAATATATAATTTATACATTTATAAAAATATTTTTTATTTTTTTTTTGTCTTAATGTAAAAATTAGTTTTCGACAGGTAAACTTACTGAACGATAGAAGACTTTATATAGATTTATATAATAGGAGGAAATTACAGGTTTCAGTTTTTTTTTTTTAGTTTTTGTGGTTTCACCAACGAATGCAATGATTTTATTTCAAAGAATATCAAACAAGCTTATTTTGGCCTTTCCGAAGTTTCTCCCTGCAGCTTCAGACTGTTTAATTATTTGAAACATAATTTGAAAATGATTTCTTTAACTTATTTACAAAATAAACAATGAAGCAAGCAAGTCGTCCCTGCCGACATTGTGTATACCCTGTATCAACTAGTTATTATATTAAATGAAGTCAAACACCCTCGAAATAGCGATTCATTTCATAAATAATTTTCTTTAACATGCCGCAACAGTGAAGGCATGCTATCTCGCTCACTCTTGCCAGCCAATGTCGCCCTAAGCGCTTCAGTACAAAACGCATTAACTTATATCTCCAATATTTATTGTCCGATTTCGACTAAATTTAGTCAGACGATGCACATTGGCCATAATATAAGGTGTGCCAAATAAGAATGTGATTCCTTTAAACTGCTCTAATAATTAGTTTTTTCTGAATTGCGGGGGCGGAAGTGGGCGTGGCAAAAATTTTAAACTTTCTTGATCTGCGTAGTCACTAGACAAATGATCGAACAACCTCAAAATCGAAATCAATTCAAAACGAAGTTCCCTTTTACATGCAGCAGCAGCGAGCGCATGCTATCTCGCTCTTTCTTATCTACCAATGCCGCCTTGGCATTTCAGTACAAAACGGATATAGGCATATCTCCGATGTTTATTGTCCGATTTCGACAAAATTTGGTCAGTTGGTCCAGTTTGGGTATATAATTCGGTTTACCAAGTAAGAATACGAAATCTTGAAAGCAGCCCTAGTTATCGTTTTTTTTAAATTGCGGGGGCGGAAGTGGGCGTGGCTAAAATTAGAAACAAACTTGATCAGCTTTGACATTAGACGGATGCTCACACCAAATTTGGTAGCTCTAGCTCTTATAGTCTCTGAGATCGAGGGGCTCATACGGACAGACGGACATGTCTCAATCGACTCGGCTGTTGATGCTGATCAAGAATATATATACTTTATGGGGTCGGAAACGCTTCCTTCTGCCTGTTACATACATTTTAGCGACTTTAATATACCCTTTTACCCTTTGGGTACAGGGTATAAAAACCAGATTAAAATAAATTATAAAATTTTGTCTTCACCTGGAGTCGAAGCAACACCTTTCACAACACCGCGACTGCTCTCTATCTACTACCCCACCGACCGAACAGGACCTAACAGGGCATCTCGCTCTTTCAATTTCGTTTTTTGCAAGAACACAACGCACATGGGAAGAAACAAAAATTTCCTTTTTAAAGAATTTTCGCATGTGTGTGTATGTGTGGGTGTGCATTAGCAATAAAATAAAAAAAATAAAAAATTTCTTTTAATTAATTTGCACTTTTACAGTTATCCGATCGAGTTTAAGCTTGGTGTACGATGTATGGGCAGGAATCGAATTTAAACGCAACAACAAAGAACAATGTTTCAATATACATATATACATGCATACATACTTTTTAGCTGGTAAGTACATTGATATTTTTTGAAAATTTGGAAAAAGGTTAACAATAATATTGGATTAACAATTTTTTAAGTATATCTAAGTAAAGTAATTAGTGTAATTCTTTTGTTTCAGCTTGTTGGTAGCATCTGCCGATATTCAGCCTTTTGGTGCAGAAATTCTCTCTTGGAAGTAATATGATGGTGGGAATAAAATGGTAAGTTATAACTTATTTATTTGTTTATTTGGTTCTTGTTGCTTAACAATTCCAGCTGGTGTTCTGCTCTGCGGCTGGCGAAGGGCAGCAGGTGATGAGCTGGGACAGGGGCAGAGGCATGGTCTGGTGACGCGATGTCTTAGAGGAGCCTCTGGTGCAGCACCGCCTGTTAAAAAGACCTGCAGTGTGATCGGTGTGTAAGTTACTCTTATTTTAATGTTGTGTTGTTTCTTTTTGTTTTACTAATTTGTATGATTATTTGTTTTCTTTTTTTATTATTTTATCCTTTCCAATTTTATGCTTTTTCATTTTAGTTTAGAATTTGTGACGAAGTGAGCGGGGAGAACATAAAGTCGAATTTGTTTAAAGTTTAAAATGTAACAATTCTTCGGTGCCGAATAAAATGCATACTGTCGGACATGACATTTCCTCTTGGCGAAGGGCGAAGCCTATCTAAAACCTCTGCTGGTCTATGGTTACAGCACCCGATTGTCAAACGCAACCCTACGCTGAGCCAAAATCTCTCACACAATGGGCCTAACACATCACCATCCCGTAGTACCAAATTAACAACTTTAGACGTCTGTACGCAGCCGAAACTACTGGAAATTTTTCTTCGCGGCAAACACGGAATGAGCCATCCCATAAAGAATTTCTGGTTCGGCCTCACGGTATGTATCAAGTCCCATACTACTACCAGTTTTGAACCTTGTCGAATGCCATCTGTTACCTCCCTCGCCGCTCACGCGAAGATCTTCAATTTTTCCAGCTGTTTTGGTGTCTCCAGGAGCCGGGAAAAGTCCCATCGGGCATCTACCCTCCTTACACCAAGTCCGTCGAGGTCATGCAGATCGGCATAGAGTGGGAAGGCATCTAAAACGTGCCACCAGTCCTCGCACTCGCACCACATAACACGCGGGCTTGGCACTCAGACTTCTCTGATGCAAAAATGCCTACAGCAATCCATGGCCAGTCATCAAAATTCTAGGTTTCCTTGGCTGAAAACGAAGAATACTTCCGGGATAAATTGATGAGTCGGTCGGCCGTGCTCATCATCATCCCATCGGCAATGCCACTCGCAGCTCATATGCTCGTCCAGCATCGCGTTCACTTGCCTCCGATCCAGATTTGTCATATTAAGACCGAACTGGCAATCGCCTTCCTCCAGCGGTTGCGCACGCCTGATCTTGAAGTTGATTGCCATACGTCTGGCAACCAGATCCAAATCCCACGACGCACATCAGCTCCACTCCACGACGCTCCAGTTCGGCTTTAGGGCAGACCAGGAGCTGAAGGAGCCTCCTCAATGTCCTTGAAGGAGCCTCTGTTCCAGCTCCGGCAGCCAGCCATAGACTGTGGAGCTGTTCTGTGAGTACTCAAGTTACTCCATCGTCAGTAAGAATTGTGTTTGTTTTTATTGGGCATTCATTATTTTGTTTGGTTACTTTATTTTAGTATATATACCACTGAACATATCGGTGGAGGGATAAATAGCGGTGCCGCTGGATCATGGGGCAGTAGGCAGGTATGTCGTGGAGGAGCCTCCGTTCCAGCTTCGCTGTGGGGTGACTAAGTTTTTTTTTCTTAAGTCGCTCAATAAATTGAGTTTTTTATATTTGCTTGTTAATTTGTTTATTTTTATAACAACTTTTATTTCAGTTAGTGACTATGGATCCAGTTGAAGGTGAGGAGCAGTTCCAGAGATAGTTGCTGTCAGAGTTGGAGCATTGGCAGAGACGTGATCAACAGACGGAGCCATGTCTTGTGCTTGATGAGGTTTGTGGTTGGTAGTGGACATGAAGAAGTAAGTTGTTAGTGAGTAAAGAAATTTATTCATGAGTGATTTGATCTACAATAAAATAAAATTGTTGCAGAGTAGAATTGTTGCACAGCAAGGGCTGAACCAAAGTATCCATTACTATAATTACCTTAACACGAGTTCTTAGAGAAATCTGCATACATATATGTATATAAGTACACATAAGATTTTAGTATATCTTAGATAACACATCCATATGTATATCAGAATACATAAAACTATATAGCAAAATGCTAACAAAGAGATCGTGTGGCAAATCGGATACACAATGAGTTCAGAAAGTTCAAAATCAATTATATTTCTACTTAATCTTTCCAATAAAAAATAATATTTAAAAAAAAAAGTAAACGAAACCGAGTTGTAAAGTAAAGTAAAAAGTGAAAAAAGTGCAAATGAAACACTCAAATTTTTTACATTAAATAAACTATACTAAAGAGCATATCTTACATATGTAAATGTATATGTAAATTATTATTTTTATAATTTGGATGCCTTATGAGGCTTTTTTTCGATGTGTATTTATTTTATTTCATGTTTGTCTGTTTTCAAATATCAAAGAAGCTAACTTCGGCTCTGCCGAAGTTTGTATACCCTTGCAGCAAAATAATTGGTAGAAATGTTTAACAAAATCAAAAATAAAAATAAAAAACAAGAAAAAACGCATCTAAAAATTTGTGCCAGCTTTTGGTGATGTCAGTCGGGTGAATTCTTTTCAGCTTTCGTCTCCTGGTGTTTGACAAAAGTTGCCTTGCCAGTTCATTTGGGTGGTCTTGCAGTCTGGTAGAGTGTCCAATGGCTCTCGTAATGATTCGAAGGGCTATGTTTTGCTTTGCTAGTAGTTCTTTAATTTGGCTTGCCGAAGCGGTTCCCCATAGCTGGGCACCATATTGCCAGGTAGGCCTAATCACCGAGTTGTAGAAAGTGATTTTATTTTGTAAGCTGAGTCCACTTTTTGATCTGAACAACTAGTACAGTTTGCCCATTTTATATGTGGTTTTTTTGATAGCTGCAGTGATGTGATGTGCCCATGTAAGCCGTCTATCAAGAGTGATACCCAGATAATTGGCTGTCCTCAATTGAGGAATATTTTCTCCTCCAAAAAACACCACAGGGCAGTTCTTTCTTTGTAAAGTAAATATTGTATTCCTAGATTTGTCAGCATTTATGCCTATGTTCCAGCACCCCCAGCTTTCAAACGTTTGAAGGTATACTTGACACATATCCGCGCAGTCGTGTTCGCACTTAGATCTTGCAATTACCGCTGTATCATCTGCGTAGGTAGCGATAAGCATGTCTTCGGAATTTATTTGCACTTCATTTCTTGGTGCTGGCATGTTTGAGGTAAAGATGGTATAGAGCACTGGTCCCAGTACGCTGCACAGTGATGGCTGATCTAGCGTAACTTAATTGATATGTGATGGAATATTAGTGTTTTTTCAATGAAACTATTCAAATTATTAATATTAAATTAACAAATCCAAATGAATAATCGTTTATATATTTTATATATTTTTTACATAAAATTAATGTTAATTAATTAATCGGAGTCAGAGCTGGAGTCGGTTTCCTCAATTTTTTCTAAAAGAAGAGTTTTCACCTCCTTATCTAAAATCGTATATTTTTTTATAAATTGCACTGAGCTTCTACATAAACTACCTATTAAAGGATCCGAGGATATTACTAACATATTTATTAGGTCCTACATTGAATTTGTTCTTAAGTTTTTGCGTGTATGCTTCAGTCGAAAGTTTCTAAAATCCTTATTTCTTGCTTCCAAGGCTTCTTTCGACATCATACCAATTGGAAGAGGTACAGCATTTATAATGTCGGCTCCATGAATTAAAATCTTATGAACCATGCTAGGCAAGGCAAACTCACGGAATCGGCTGACATTTATGGCATATCCTGATAGAACGTAAAATGTTCCAAAATTTTTTATAAGGATTCCATTAACTCCAGTTATTTGAGCAGACAGGTCGTGGTACTCGAAAAATCTTCTAGCGGTATTGCCACTATTTGTATTTCCTGTTCCCTGCACGGGAATATCAACTAATAAATCCATTTCCATTGTTACTGTGTGATCCAACATTTCTTGTAACGGAATTTCAGCACAGCATTCGCTGACTATTATTTCATCTGGATAACATCTTCTTTTAGCGGAACGTAATACATCATATGTTGGATAAGTGTTAGCATTTCTTGCTTTTGCACCAGCTTGCATTAGCTTATATGTATTTTTTGTGAAGTCGTCATCAATATACAGGGCTAATGCTTCGCCTGGAGTGTATTCTCTAATTATTTGATCAGGTTGAGGATTTTTGTTAATCTTTTTTGCAACTTCCGGATCTGCGCGTACCATTTAAACAAGTTGAGAGGCACTTCTCTGACCGGTTTTGTACAAGCTTACCCGTGTAGCTGTCAGAAGCTCTTCGCATGTATTTTCCTTAACCAATCCAGATACTTTGGTACAATGGCGTTTTACTGGCAATTAAACACGTTTTTCGGTTTTCGTCCAAACCGTTTACCACTGCATTCTTGTGGAAATGTTATGTCTTCGTCCAACCAAACTTTGTTTCTCTGTCCAAATCGTTCATAACTCCTATAACATTCTCGCCATTTTTTTATCACTTTTTTGCAAAAATTTTTCAACATATCTAATGTAGCGTTGAACTGGTCTTCTGAAAGTTTGGACCTATCTACTATATTTGAAAAAACAAAGTTGTTGACTGCGGTAACTTTCTGCGAAGGTTTGTTTTCCTTGTGCCATACATCAAGCAGAGTACGTTTGCGTACCGACATGGTGCCTAAAAAGTCAAATATTATGAGCAGAAGCACTTTGAAGCAGCAAAGGCTACTTAATTCAAAATGAGGACGAAACATATTAACAATAAAATACAATTTTCATCCAAACCGATGCGGCCCTCTCTAAGTTTTTGTCTACAGAAATTCACATTAAGTTACACAAATTAATTAAATTAATTTCTACCACATATAAGTACAACAACACATATGCACAGGTCACAAAACATTTTTTTTTCGTAAAAGACATACCTTAAATTGTCAATAACTGTAAAAAAATATTAAATAATATTAATTTTTGATTTTTGTTCAGACCAAAACATCAAGTGTAAAAAGCGCTCCAAAGTGTTTTGCAAACAGCTGTTTCAATATACTGCGTGTTTGTGAGCTTACAGCTGATCGACTATATCGGAAAAAGCATTAAAATTATCGCCGATATACTAAACAAGGTTTCAGTAATCGACGGGAAGCATTATTTTGGAACTTTTAACTGTTAATTTAGTTACGCTAGATCGCCGAAATCGCCCACAGTGCGCTGCCTTGAGGGACACCGGCTTTTATAGTTCGTTCACTTGATGTTATTCCCTCTACCGCTACAGTAAATGTACGTTCACTTATATAACTTTTAATAATTAATATATATTCCTGCAGGAAGGTTTCGTTTTATTTTTTCAAGAAGACCTAGATGCCAGATTCTATCAAATGCTTCCTTCACATCAGGGAAGACCGCCGAGCAGTACATCTTTTTCTCAAATGCTTTCAGTATGTGACTTACCACTCTGTGTACCTGTTCCGGTGCACTGTGTTGACTTCTAAAACCGAACTGATGGTTTGGAAGGGCATCTCGGGTCTCAAGCTCAACCAATACTCTCGCAAGAAGTATTTTTTCAAATACTTTTGAAAGTACAGGCAGTAGGCTTATCGGACGGTATGATTCAGGTTTGTCCACGGGCTTTCCGAGTTTTGGGATCATGGTAATTGTTGCTCTTTTCCATATTTTAAGAAAATAGTTGAGTTTCAGCATGGCATTGAACAGCTTAACAATAAACTCTAAGCAATTGTCAGGTAGGATTTTAATGGTTCTAGCATCTATAAGGTCATGGCCAGGTGCCTTTGCGCTTGCCTGCAGCTTCCACAATAAGATGGCTCAGCCTATTCGCTGCATACTCAATATCCTCTGCTGAATTTAACTCCATCACGAAATCAATCGCCGTTGAGCGTGACATTTGGTTTCTTGGATAGTGTGTAGGGTCACGTGTGGCAAGGACATTAAAAGGGCTGTTATTGAGAGCTTTACAGAGCTGAACTCGCCTGGTATTTCTTGTTGTGTCTCCCCAGAGCTCATGTCTGGCATTCCAATTTCCAGCAACAATAGCTTTCGTACTCGTTTCTGCTAAAAGGTTTGTAAACCGCGACTCAGAAATTGGGTGTCCGGGGCAGTATATCGACCATGCAGACCTCTTAGTACAAATCTATGTATGTTTAAGCTTTATCCTCTTTAAGCTGGTTACTATAAAATTGATTTTCATACTTTTTTAAATGAGCTACCACCTGCCGGTACCCTTCACTATCTTTACAAAAGATTCGAACACAATTGGCTGAGCTTTTGAGATGGTATCGACCTGCAGCAATGCACTGTTGTATTACCGACTGAAACTTTGAAATTTCGCTTACATTTGGCACGACTATGGGTGGAATTTTGCTTTCCGCTGTTTTTTTTTGTTGTTGTTGCCGTTGCTTTTCATCTAGTTTTTGCCTGTTTTTGGCTAATAGGGCCTTGTATTTAGATGCAAAATCATTGTTGTACGTACCTTTACTAGTCGTTGGAGTGTTGTCATCAATTTCTTGGACTAAAGCGTCTAATTCATCGTCCGAGTCATCTGTACTCAGGTCAGAATACCTGTTATTCAAGAGCACTGGAGACCTAGAATTTTGAGTGACGATTGCGATTTTCGCTTTTCGTATTAGATAGCTGCTTAATGTTAGGAGTAATTGACTTAGAGTTACTGAGCCCTTGAGGAGAGACAGTTGGAGAGCTATCCATTGGAGGGGATATTTGATCGTATGCCGCATAGCCAATATTTTTGGGAGCGTTTTGATTGTTTTTCCTCAACGTGTTTATTAGAAGACAGGCGGCTAGTAGCTGCCTGCTTCCAAGCTTACTTGTTTCTAACTTTGTTGTTTTTGTTTTATGGTACACTTGTTTATTGCACTTAGAAAGTGCGTGGGAGGCAACTGTTCGCAGTTAGCTGTATTCTGGGAGCATTGAACTTTCACTAAACTTGTTTTCGTGCCAATTTTGGACTTGTCTTTGTTGTTTTTGTTCTTTTACACAGTTTTGTAAATTGCACTGTAGACACGTCTGTTCTCTATGGACGCTGGTTCGCGACTCCTTTATGAGGCTGGTCCACAATTTAAATTTATTAAGAGAATTGAATTTTACAAACATCCGCTTAGGCGTATTGGCTTTGGGTGAGTTCTAATTGATACTAAAGTTGGCACGATCGACTCCAAGACCTAAAGCTTGCCCTTTGTCAAACTTTTGCATTTACGCCAATCAGCAGACTCCACGTCAGCAACCACGTGGAGTTTGAAGCTCTATGTTATCAGCTGGGAAAAGTTTTGTAGGGCCAAAGCCACCAGTGATAACTTTAAAGCCTCACTTATGTAGAACCGTTGAAGTTATATGATAACTATTCCCCCCCTCAATCGGGGACGTCCTCGGTGCCGTAGAAAACGATCAACGACTCTCCAAAAATGGCAATATGTTCTGTGCACGTAGCTATGCATAGGTGAGATTTTCGCAGTAAAGGTTGGTTTTCCTTGCAAAATGCGGGCAGTACATAACAAATACTGATGAGATTATCTTACGACTAACAAAATTTTCTGCGAGAATTGCTTATTTTGTATGAAAATATTAATATTTCCTTACTTTATTTTTTTTAAATCATTTTTTGTTCAAAATGCTATTGTATTTTTATTTGATATTATCTTTGTGCACGACTCTTCCGTTAACCTTAACAGCTGATCCCAAGTCTTCCTCAATTATGGCTTCTGTATATAGGGGAGTTAGCTTATTATCGAGCCTTTTGTTTGATTTTACCATAATTTTATCCCCTTCTTCGTATTTACGATCCATAGTTTTCTTATTATGAGATATTAATTCATTTTCTTGAGCTATTTTCACCTGATTCACAGCTGCTTTAAGTATTTCGGCATTTGAATTAAGTAAGTCGATTGGTTTCTGCCCAGTAACTGAATGAACACTTTTATTGCACTCTATAGTAGCTAGTAAAATTACATCTGCTGTGTCCTCGATTTCTTTTTCCAACTTTAGGCATCTGCCGATTCCGCTCAGGGTACTGTGAAACCTTTCGACCTGCTCGTTCGAAGTATTATGCATAGGTGGAGCGTTCACAATTGTTATACCGAAATGATTACGAAGACAAGACATAACAGTATTAGAGTTCAAAGAGCGCTCGTTGTCACAATAAATCGTTTTTGTTCGAGGGAACACATTTAATAGCTGCAGAAGGTGTATTTTTATAGCCAATATCGTACGAGATGCTATTTTCTGCACTATTGCGAACTTGGATAACTTGTCTACGCATGTGGGAAAGTAAGTTGAGTCTGTAGAATAGATATCAACATGCAAAAGTTCTCCCACATAAGATGGAATATTAGTCTCGCAGATTGGATGCTTTGCTGGATGTCTAGCGTACTTTGCCTGCAAACAAATCATACAGTTTAAAGCAACTTTCTTTGCCTTTTCTCCATTTTAGGAAAAAAATAATCTTAAATAGTTTGCTTTATATTTTCTTGCGGAGCCCTATGAGCCCTATTATGTTCTTGATTAATAATTTCGAGTTGCTCGTTTGGATTGAAAACGTCAGTAACAATTTGTTCGGTGTGTCGGAAACTAGTTTTGGGGAAAAGCTCAACTACCTGATTCTGAATCTTGCCAAGTATAGACAATTCACGCAGTCTTGCATAAGGTTAATTAAGCTTTGAAAATCGGTGAAAACGATAAAATGTCTTATTTTCTTGCCAAATAGAATTGTGGTTTTTTTAGAAGAAGACTTTCCCAATTTAAGAATTATTTGGTTGGCGTAACAATTAACTGGTCTAGAAACGGACTCTATAATGTTTGAATATGATCCCTCGCTATGAACTGTTGCTGCGTCCGAATTGATATCTTCTTCAGTATTATTTAAATACTGGCGGGACAATGCGTCTGAGACTAAATATTTTTTACCTGGCTTTCGATCTTTGCATTTTTAAATTCGAATTTCGATCCGATATGGCGTAAATGAGGGGCTTGTGATCCGTATAAATCTTGAGGCCTTTTACTCCATAAAGGAAATTCCTTAATGTTTTGAGAGCCCAAACAATAGCAAGCAGCTCTCTCTCGTTGGTCGCATAATGCTCTGCTGCTTTTTGTAGGGTTCTTGAAATCATCGTGGCAGGACGACCATCTAGAGACAAAACTGCTCCCAACGCACTTAAAGACGCGTCCGTTGTAAGCTCAAAAGGTTTTCGAAAATTTGGATACGACAGCATAACCTCCTTTGCTTTAGTTCACTAAACGCTTCTCTTTGACTCTCGTCTAACCAAATTTCAAATTTTCCACTGCTAACCGAAAAAGCTGTTTTTTCTCTATCTCGCTCAGCCAGCTCGATTTGATAAATCCCTGATTTAAGGTCAAGCGTTGTGAAAAATTTAGAACCGCCCAGATTGGACATGATAACCTCGATGTTTGGAATAGGGTATGAATCCTCAATAGTTTTTGTATTTAACTTTCTGAAATCTATAACCATTCGCTTTTTTCTGACTCCATTTTCATCAAAACCTTTTTTGTCTACCACCCATATAGGATTATTGTATGGGGATCTAGAGGGTCTAGTAATCCCATCATTAAGCAGCAGTTTTATTTCATTATTTACAAACGATCTAACACTCATAGGGTACGGATACAATTTAGATCACGTGTTCGAATTGTTACCAAAATATTAATATTGTAAGGAAGCTCCTGATTTTTCCTTTACCATTCATAAAATAGTTCCTTAATGGCAAACGGCACTGCCTCAGATCGTATTTGCAAATAACTTATATCTTGGCCTACCAGAAACTGTATAGCTTCACTACCATAATCATGAGTGATTAGTTTAGTTTTGAAATTCAAATTTGCGTTAACTTTTTTTAATAAACCGAGCCTTATTACGCCATCAAAGGATGTAAGATTTGGGAGAATAGAAAAATTGGAAGTTACACCAAATAAGTTTATTTTACATTTATGAGTTATAATTGTAGTTCCGTGTATAGATTTAACAGAAAAAGTTTATCTACCTGTCGAATACCTTTGGTGTAATAGAGCTTCTCGATGCTCCCGTATCGAGTAGCAGCTTTACTTTTTTCCCCCCAACATACAAGATATCCATGGCAGGAGGGAACTGCGTCTAAAAAATTAATCTGATCTTCTTCAATCTCTGCCACTTCTTGCGCACCACAATCGTTGTATGCATCGACCGGTCAGGGAGTCCCTCATTCAGATGATTAGTTCGATTAGTCCTAAAACTTTGACGATCAGCCGGATTATTAAAATGTCTGCCCGATTAAACTCGACTTGGGTATACGGTGTTTTGCCAAAAACGGGACATAGAAGGATCAACATCGATTGGTTCGCCCAAAGAATGAGTGACACCCGGCGTGACGTTACTTTTTTGCAATACCTACTGGTCTGTGCTACAGCGGCATTTGCGTCACTAACTAAAGTCGGTTTCCTGTTAGATAAATGAGGATTCCGATGGCCTGTCACTGAATCTGTGTCAGTAATTCTTTGTGTTGGTTGCCTGTTCCTTACAGCCGATTCAGTACAACCCTTAGAAAAATGCGAAGCATTTACCATGCACGGCACTGCTAGTGCCAGTGCGCATGGTAAATCAGAAGGTCTAGATGCAAATACTATATCGCATAGGGGCTTTTTTAATCCTGATATGAAAATTCTTAATGCGTCGCCCCTATATTTTTCATTAATTGCGTCAGCAATATCTGCTTCGTAAGTCATAATAGTCTTATTAGGTAATAGCGTAAGTTTTTTTCTATTTCGTCATAAAACTCAAGTATTGTCATTGTTCCATCCTAGCTATTATTGCGTCGAAATTGAGCACTGTACTGAAAGATAATAACACACCGTCAGCAGCACCCCTAATTTTATTTCGTATTATTGTTACCGCCTGAAAGTGGCGTGAGCTTCCATCGAACTCTTTGAAAATCTCATACACATTATGCGCTGGGTCGCGCCAAGACACATATGTACCGGGTTGCCCAGAAAAATCGGGAAGAGCTTTTACAGCACCAAGCGTTTCCTCACATTTATTCCTGAAACAATTTTTACTTTTTCCCACTTTTTTGCTGCCGGTTTATTTTTATAATGGCCGCTTTTATGTCGGATTCAGTAGCCAGACAGTCAAGGTCTCGAATTTCGAGATGCGCCAAGTCTGACCGTACTGAAGTTTTTTGTCCCAGAACTTGGCATAACTCCTCTTGCAGCTTGTTGCATTTAGTTTTGCCATATAGCTCCAACAACAATTCGCCCTTTTGAGTTTTTCTCGCCCGGGCTACGCTGTCCTTAATCCCATTGAGCCGGCCGTCCTCACGTCTAGTGACCATGCCCAGCAATTGGGCATAAGTTATGCCCTCTTCTGACTTGATGATGATGGCATTCGCTAATGCTGGTAGGTTGTCGAGCTGGCGCGGGGCTTGCTGTTAAGCTACTGACGTTTGACTCCTTTAGCTTGGCGGCGTATGAGGAGGATAGTAGCTCACCGCCACGCTGCTTTTTTGGTGGTGTATTCCTCTGAGCGTGTGCCTCGTCCCGAGGGCGCTTTGGTGTATCTGCATTGGTGACGTATGAGAATTTACGCCCTTCCTTACTAGCAGGCACAGTTTGTGTGGCCATGTCCACCTTAATTGCTCGATCGGGGCTTTTGGCCGCGAGAGCCTTGAGACTAATTAGCTCATGCAGATCAATCATGCGCTTGATGTCTTGTTTGGTACTAAGGTTTACGTACCTGACCTGTGGCTTGCCATCATCCTTTTTTTTAAACGTGTCTTCCAGTCTTCGAAGGAGCTTGCCTAGTTCATCGAGTTCTGGTTTAAGAGTGCAGCTTCTTGCACTCTGGACACTCGCAATAGATTTAACTGGACTCTTTGCTAGACCAGTCGCTGGTTTGTTAGACACTGCCGTAATAGGAACCGGTGACTCCCTCAGCATGGGACGTCTTCCGAATACCGCTTCCTCATTTAGTATCTCGGACTCTGTGTCTTCCAGACGAGCTTGGTGGTCCATCGTTGCCACGAATTTTTCCATTAGTGAAATCCAAATTTGAATTTAAAAAGTAACGGAAAGACGCGGTTACTCGATCACGAATTAACCCAGAGGCTCCACCTACCGGCTATTGCCAGGCGGGACCCTGTAGTTAAAATCTTTCCCAACACTGGATGATCAGCTGATCGGAGACGGCGTGTAGAAGCAGAAGGAAAGATGACTTTCGCTGCAACAAAAAATACGGCTACGATGGGATTGGAGAATTATCTACGCACCAACACAAGTCCAGTGGTGAGAGGCGCGAAAAACAGAGTAGGAGAAGCGCCGCAGCCCCTTCCCCCGGCACCCACAGGTCGACAGCTGGCCAGCAGACTGAGAACCAGATTTGGGGCTCTGGAGCCGGCCAGAAGCAGGGGAGATACGATGGGTGAGTAAGGAGGCCCCCAAGGACCAGTTCCTATGTGATTACGAATTTTTAGGCGCAAGTGCAATGTTAAAAAGTCTCTTCGCAGCTGGAGCAGCCTTGGAGGATATCACCGCACTTGTAAAGAAACTCTGCGTCTCTGTGTATATACATATGTACATATGTATGTACATACATATATGCATGTGTGAGTTTGTGGGCAGCGAGACGCGATCGCGACCTTTTTTCTTCTTACCTCTACCTCACACATTTATGACGCTTTTTCAATCTCAGAATCTTTGCTTGTGCATCCCGTATTTACTTGTTCGTCCCGCATTTATTTGTGCGTCCCTCTGCCCACAAATTCGAGCTCGCGATCGCTGCTTGTGCGTCCCTCTCTGTCTACATACTCATACACTGTTCAATGCGAAAGAAAAAGACAAAACAGTTGGTAACGGTAAAAGTGTCGTTACACTTTTTAGTCTTAATTTTTTCGGTTTAGCCCCTACCGCACGATAAGAAACTTCGTTTCAAAAATTGTAAAACGTGGAAATTTTTTTCTGGTGGATAAAAAAATCATTTTTTTTTAAATTTATTACCAAAAGGAATATAAAAGTAAAAAAAGTTCAATTAAAAAGTGGATGTGAATTACAGTATATATATATAGCTCGAGGGAGTGAAGCCGGATTGGCGATATCACAGGGTAAGTCATCCGACTAGGGACCGCACCGTAGGATCAGGTTGAATGGCCGTCTTCATCCCATCTCATCTATTGTAGGCCAACCAGGAGATTCCCTGACGGCCAGGTCTCCTCGCCCAAGCCAGGTCTGGCCGTGTTTTTTTTGGCGATTCTCCAAAAATTTTCTACCATTTTTCCTGCTACGTACTACAATTTTTCTTGCCCACCTTGAGGGACCACGTGTGTCCCGAGGCTGCCGTCCGCCAGTCCCATGAATTGAATATTCCGGGAAAAAGGGAAGCCGAAAGAAATCCAGAAGCCATTCAGCGGGGCCACAAGTTTTTTTTTTGCCGAATGAGCCCCGGAGGAAAACGGGAAAATAACCTGAAATTACAAAAAAAAAAAAAAGAAAGAAAAAGGGGAAAGGAAAAATTTTGGTCAGACGAAGGCTATAAACAAAAGAAATAAGACAAAGATTCCTTTCCAAATACCCACCGAGCGGACATCCCGAGGCCACGTGTCCAAAGAGGGATTCAACAGTCCAAGATATTGGCACTTGCGAGGACCCAATTGGAGAAACAGAAAAAATTAAAATTCGCTGAGAATTTTTTTTTGATAAGTGTAGTCCCGTTTTTAAAGAAAATTTTTAATCGTCCTTAATATTTAGACTATTACTTATATATTTGTCTTTATTTATTTATTCTTATTTATTTATTTATTCTTATTTATTTATCTATTCTTATTTATTTATAACCTCTGCATTGGTGATCAATTTAATTAATTCTTTTTTTTTTGGAAAAAGTAATAATTGGTGAAAATTTTTTTTCCTTGTATTGATCTTTGCATTTACGTTTATATATATATTTTTTTTTTTGTCCGGCATCATCCTTTGATCGTTGCTAATTCGATACTTACTCATATACATATATATTTTTTTTCTTTGTCAAACCTCGCTATTGGAGGAGAACTTGATGTCCCTACAGCTATTTTGTTTATCGCTGTATGTCCTTTAAGCCGAATTATAACGCGACGATTTGGACTCGCGAAACCCCCTAACAGAACTCTATTAGGTAGGCGTCACAAATCGGTACCTGCAAAGAAAGTTTAAAGGAGTTGTTAAAGAACTTCTTTGCCATAAACAAACGAGAAATAGGGATCTCAAAGTGCTTAATTTTTTTTGGTGATTTTTCAACTTAATACTCACCGGCTAACGAGGCCGAACACCGGGTGATGCTTCGGTAAATAAAGGATAATAAAATATAAAAAGAAAAGAGGAAAGGAAAACCAACATGTTAATAGGATAAGTTAGCGGTTAAAAAAAATCATGTTTGCCCAATGTTAAAAAAATAATACATATCTAATCTTCACCATGCCCGGCTGAGAGGGTTGTTGGGGAACAAAGGGGGGGGGGGGGGGGGTTCAAGGAAGGGATGCTGACACGATAGGGTAGGGATGCCGTAGGTGGTATATTCCAACTAGATGTCACAGGATGGGAGGGTCCGGCAGGTTTCGTCCAACGGTGACCAACTAGGAACCGATACTTGCCAGGAACGCCGGGGAATTGCTGACATCTGCGTACAAGAAGAGAAATATTAGTTATGTGCAAGAAAAATATTACTGTTTTGTTTTGTAATGACTTGTTTATATATGTTCCTGTGCTTGTCGAGATTGCAAAGTTTTCTTTTGTGGTCCTGGAGGGTACAGTGTTAGTTAACGTTTGGTATGTGTAGATTGAAAGTGATGTGCCTGTAGTAAATGTTGATTTTTGTTATTGTTGCGTGTGAGTGGGCTAGGGTTAATGTAACCCACGGCCCGATAGCGAGCTAGCCGGCAACAGCCCCGAATCATCGCAGGATGACCACACGTGGGACCTAATAAGGCCCAATGACCCAAGAGGGTCATAACAAAGCGTCTAATTCATCGTCCGAGTCATCTGTACTCAGGTCAGAATACCTGTTATTCAAGAGCACTGGAGACCTAGAATTTTGAGTGACGATTGCGATTTTCGCTTTTCGTATTAGATAGCTGCTTAATGTTAGGAGTAATTGACTTAGAGTTACTGAGCCCTTGAGGAGAGACAGTTGGAGAGCTATCCATTGGAGGGGATATTTGATCGTATGCCGCATAGCCAATATTTTTGGGAGCGTTTTGATTGTTTTTCCTCAACGTGTTTATTAGAAGACAGGCGGCTAGTAGCTGCCTGCTTCCAAGCTTACTTGTTTCTAACTTTGTTGTTTTTGTTTTATGGTACACTTGTTTATTGCACTTAGAAAGTGCGTGGGAGGCAACTGTTCGCAGTTAGCTGTATTCTGGGAGCATTGAACTTTCACTAAACTTGTTTTCGTGCCAATTTTGGACTTGTCTTTGTTGTTTTTGTTCTTTTACACAGTTTTGTAAATTGCACTGTAGACACGTCTGTTCTCTATGGACGCTGGTTCGCGACTCCTTTATGAGGCTGGTCCACAATTTAAATTTATTAAGAGAATTGAATTTTACAAACATCCGCTTAGGCGTATTGGCTTTGGGTGAGTTCTAATTGATACTAAAGTTGGCACGATCGACTCCAAGACCTAAAGCTTGCCCTTTGTCAAACTTTTGCATTTACGCCAATCAGCAGACTCCACGTCAGCAACCACGTGGAGTTTGAAGCTCTATGTTATCAGCTGGGAAAAGTTTTGTAGGGCCAAAGCCACCAGTGATAACTTTAAAGCCTCACTTATGTAGAACCGTTGAAGTTATATGATAACTATTCCCCCCTCAATCGGGGACGTCCTCGGTGCCGTAGAAAACGATCAACGACTCTCCAAAAATGGCAATATGTTCTGTGCACGTAGCTATGCATAGGTGAGATTTTCGCAGTAAAGGTTGGTTTTCCTTGCAAAATGCGGGCAGTACATAACAAATACTGATGAGATTATCTTACGACTAACAAAATTTTCTGCGAGAATTGCTTATTTTGTATGAAAATATTAATATTTCCTTACTTTATTTTTTTTAAATCATTTTTTGTTCAAAATGCTATTGTATTTTTATTTGATATTATCTTTGTGCACGACTCTTCCGTTAACCTTAACAGCTGATCCCAAGTCTTCCTCAATTATGGCTTCTGTATATAGGGGAGTTAGCTTATTATCGAGCCTTTTGTTTGATTTTACCATAATTTTATCCCCTTCTTCGTATTTACGATCCATAGTTTTCTTATTATGAGATATTAATTCATTTTCTTGAGCTATTTTCACCTGATTCACAGCTGCTTTAAGTATTTCGGCATTTGAATTAAGTAAGTCGATTGGTTTCTGCCCAGTAACTGAATGAACACTTTTATTGCACTCTATAGTAGCTAGTAAAATTACATCTGCTGTGTCCTCGATTTCTTTTTCCAACTTTAGGCATCTGCCGATTCCGCTCAGGGTACTGTGAAACCTTTCGACCTGCTCGTTCGAAGTATTATGCATAGGTGGAGCGTTCACAATTGTTATACCGAAATGATTACGAAGACAAGACATAACAGTATTAGAGTTCAAAGAGCGCTCGTTGTCACAATAAATCGTTTTTGTTCGAGGGAACACATTTAATAGCTGCAGAAGGTGTATTTTTATAGCCAATATCGTACGAGATGCTATTTTCTGCACTATTGCGAACTTGGATAACTTGTCTACGCATGTGGGAAAGTAAGTTGAGTCTGTAGAATAGATATCAACATGCAAAAGTTCTCCCACATAAGATGGAATATTAGTCTCGCAGATTGGATGCTTTGCTGGATGTCTAGCGTACTTTGCCTGCAAACAAATCATACAGTTTAAAGCAACTTTCTTTGCCTTTTCTCCATTTTAGGAAAAAAATAATCTTAAATAGTTTGCTTTATATTTTCTTGCGGAGCCCTATGAGCCCTATTATGTTCTTGATTAATAATTTCGAGTTGCTCGTTTGGATTGAAAACGTCAGTAACAATTTGTTCGGTGTGTCGGAAACTAGTTTTGGGGAAAAGCTCAACTAGCTGATTCTGAATCTTGCCAAGTATAGACAATTCACGCAGTCTTGCATAAGGTTAATTAAGCTTTGAAAATCGGTGAAAACGATAAAATGTCTTATTTTCTTGCCAAATAGAATTGTGGTTTTTTTAGAAGAAGACTTTCCCAATTTAAGAATTATTTGGTTGGCGTAACAATTAACTGGTCTAGAAACGGACTCTATAATGTTTGAATATGATCCCTCGCTATGAACTGTTGCTGCGTCCGAATTGATATCTTCTTCAGTATTATTTAAATACTGGCGGGACAATGCGTCTGAGACTAAATATTTTTTACCTGGCTTTCGATCTTTGCATTTTTAAATTCGAATTTCGATCCGATATGGCGTAAATGAGGGGCTTGTGATCCGTATAAATCTTGAGGCCTTTTACTCCATAAAGGAAATTCCTTAATGTTTTGAGAGCCCAAACAATAGCAAGCAGCTCTCTCTCGTTGGTCGCATAATGCTCTGCTGCTTTTTGTAGGGTTCTTGAAATCATCGTGGCAGGACGACCATCTAGAGACAAAACTGCTCCCAACGCACTTAAAGACGCGTCCGTTGTAAGCTCAAAAGGTTTTCGAAAATTTGGATACGACAGCATAACCTCCTTTGCTTTAGTTCACTAAACGCTTCTCTTTGACTCTCGTCTAACCAAATTTCAAATTTTCCACTGCTAACCGAAAAAGCTGTTTTTTCTCTATCTCGCTCAGCCAGCTCGATTTGATAAATCCCTGATTTAAGGTCAAGCGTTGTGAAAAATTTAGAACCGCCCAGATTGGACATGATAACCTCGATGTTTGGAATAGGGTATGAATCCTCAATAGTTTTTGTATTTAACTTTCTGAAATCTATAACCATTCGCTTTTTTCTGACTCCATTTTCATCAAAACCTTTTTTGTCTACCACCCATATAGGATTATTGTATGGGGATCTAGAGGGTCTAGTAATCCCATCATTAAGCAGCAGTTTTATTTCATTATTTACAAACGATCTAACACTCATAGGGTACGGATACAATTTAGATCACGTGTTCGAATTGTTACCAAAATATTAATATTGTAAGGAAGCTCCTGATTTTTCCTTTACCATTCATAAAATAGTTCCTTAATGGCAAACGGCACTGCCTCAGATCGTATTTGCAAATAACTTATATCTTGGCCTACCAGAAACTGTATAGCTTCACTACCATAATCATGAGTGATTAGTTTAGTTTTGAAATTCAAATTTGCGTTAACTTTTTTTAATAAACCGAGCCTTATTACGCCATCAAAGGATGTAAGATTTGGGAGAATAGAAAAATTGGAAGTTACACCAAATAAGTTTATTTTACATTTATGAGTTATAATTGTAGTTCCGTGTATAGATTTAACAGAAAAAGTTTATCTACCTGTCGAATACCTTTGGTGTAATAGAGCTTCTCGATGCTCCCGTATCGAGTAGCAGCTTTACTTTTTTCCCCCCAACATACAAGATATCCATGGCAGGAGGGAACTGCGTCTAAAAAATTAATCTGATCTTCTTCAATCTCTGCCACTTCTTGCGCACCACAATCGTTGTATGCATCGACCGGTCAGGGAGTCCCTCATTCAGATGATTAGTTCGATTAGTCCTAAAACTTTGACGATCAGCCGGATTATTAAAATGTCTGCCCGATTAAACTCGACTTGGGTATACGGTGTTTTGCCAAAAACGGGACATAGAAGGATCAACATCGATTGGTTCGCCCAAAGAATGAGTGACACCCGGCGTGACGTTACTTTTTTGCAATACCTACTGGTCTGTGCTACAGCGGCATTTGCGTCACTAACTAAAGTCGGTTTCCTGTTAGATAAATGAGGATTCCGATGGCCTGTCACTGAATCTGTGTCAGTAATTCTTTGTGTTGGTTGCCTGTTCCTTACAGCCGATTCAGTACAACCCTTAGAAAAATGCGAAGCATTTACCATGCACGGCACTGCTAGTGCCAGTGCGCATGGTAAATCAGAAGGTCTAGATGCAAATACTATATCGCATAGGGGCTTTTTTAATCCTGATATGAAAATTCTTAATGCGTCGCCCCTATATTTTTCATTAATTGCGTCAGCAATATCTGCTTCGTAAGTCATAATAGTCTTATTAGGTAATAGCGTAAGTTTTTTTCTATTTCGTCATAAAACTCAAGTAGTGTCATTGTTCCATCCTAGCTATTATTGCGTCGAAATTGAGCACTGTACTGAAAGATAATAACACACCGTCAGCAGCACCCCTAATTTTATTTCGTATTATTGTTACCGCCTGAAAGTGGCGTGAGCTTCCATCGAACTCTTTGAAAATCTCATACACATTATGCGCTGGGTCGCGCCAAGACACATATGTACCGGGTTGCCCAGAAAAATCGGGAAGAGCTTTTACAGCACCAAGCGTTTCCTCACATTTATTCCTGAAACAATTTTTACTTTTTCCCACTTTTTTGCTGCCGGTTTATTTGATATACCATTAATCTGATTTTTTATATTGTTTAATTCGGCTTCGAATTCTCTCCGTGCATTTTCAGCAGCTTCTCTACTAAAAATTTTACTTGATCTGCATTCATTTTTAGGCCAATCTCATTAAAAACTAATTTTTGAAAAACGTTTTCAAGTTCAAGCAAAGAAGGGTCGCACATTAAGAGCTCTTTCTCATGATTTACTAATAGATAGCCGACGCTCGTTTTGTTGTTGAAGAATTTGTTCTTGTAGCTTCTGTTGGCGAGAGTCTAGTGAAGAAGGGCCCGTGTTAATCTCTTTACACGTTGGCATTACTAGTAAATTTAGTTATTTACTAAGTATTGCTATTTGTATTTACAAATAACAATATAATTGTGGTTGGGCGTCTCTGTGGCGACTGAGAGCCCTGTCACTTTATTGTTTTAACGTTGTTTTATTGCTGACACCGAAGAACTCGCGGAGTGCAATAAAAAGTACGTCCGATCGCGGTGACAGTCAATGTGAGAAAGATTTTTTTCTGGTTTGGGCAAAAGGCAATGTGAAAATATCCAAGGCCCTCTTGCTAAGGGAATGCTTCCTCTGGGAAGAAAGGAGTAAGCCATCTAAGCCAACACCGTTACGTAGGAAAGGAAAAAGGGAATCGAAAATTGAAGTAGTAGGCTGCAACCAGCCTACTGCAACGAAAGTGCGTCAGTCCAGATCGGTAAGTGTTCGCAGCAATTCCGCCAAAGTACAAAGTGCGGATCAAAGATGTTTTCTGAACGTGAACGGTGAATGTGAAAAAAATATACCGGGGAGGAAAAAACCAACTTGCAATTGCTGTTCCTTGGAACTTGCTACTCATAGTGGCATAGAGTGCCCGTTCGGAAATAGTGGCAAAAGCCGTCTTATTTCCTCTGCAGGCCACCCGTTCTGGCGTGAACATACCGCCCCCCTTGCAACAAGTTGCAATTTTCCGATCGGACTGATGTTTTGGATGGGGAGTGGTTCCGTTCTGGAGCACCGAGCTAATGGAGTTCCGCCCGAACTGGACACACATTTGTATTTGATGACCTCAGGATGGAGGTGTGCTTCGTGGGCTGGAGCGACGCACAGTGGGGCCTCTGCCCGGATAGCTGACCAAAAACCGAAAACTCGAAACTTTGAAACTGAATATTGGCCGAATTAAACAACTGATCTTGAATATTTTTGCTTTATTCAAAAAGTAGATCAGTTTTTAGTCATTTGTTGTAAAAAATATCAAAGAAGCTAACTTCGGCTTTGCCGAAGTTTGTATACCCTTGCAGCAAAATAATTGGTATAAATGTTTAACAAAATCAAAAAAAAAAAAAACAAAAAAGAAAAAAAACACATATAAAAATTTTCACTTCTTCACCGAGCATTGAACCATCAAACACCGAATCCCATCGTGCCATTGATCTCTACACACTACGCCACCGTCCTTACTAAGCTAATGTAAGCTAATTCGACATATATGCAAACCCATTGCATCTCTATGTAGCTTAAAATTTTACTATCTAAAAGTTGATAGAAACAGACAGACGGACAGCCGGACATGTCTCAATCGACTCGGCTATTGATGCTGATCAAGAATATATATACTTTATGTGGTCGGAAACATATATTTCTATGCGTTACAAACATCTGACCAATTTTATAATACCCTCTTGCAAGGGTATAAATATAAAATTATAGAAATGTCTGTGCTAAGTTTCAGTTGAATCGGTTGAATCGATTTTTTTTGTTGAATTACATTTTTTGCTCAGGCCATTAACATTTAAAGTAGGTTTGCCTTGTTTCAAATGCTCTCCAATGATTTTTTATACCCTGTACCCATAGGGTAAAAGGGTATATTAAAGTCGCTAAAATGTATGTAACAGGCAAAAGGAAGCGTTTCCGACCCCATAAAGTATATATATTCTTGATCAGCATCACTAGCCGAGTCGATTGAGCCATGTCCGTCCGTCTGTCAGTCTGTATGAACACCTAGATCTCGGAGACTATAAAAGCTAGAGCTACCAAATTTGGTGTGAACATGCGTCTAATGCATACACAGATCAAGTTTGTTTCAAATTTTTGCCACGCCCACTTCCGCCCCCGCAAATCGCAAAAACGTATTACTAGAGCTGGACCAGCTTACCAAATTTTGTCGAAATCGGACAATAAATATCGGAGATATACCTATATGAGTTTTGCACTGAATTGCCAAGGCGACATTGGCTGGCAAGAGTGAGCGAGACAGCATGCGTTCGCTGTTGCTGCATGTTAAAGAGAATTTTGCATGAAATTGAGGCGATTTCGAGGATTTTATTTTATTTAATATAACTAGTTGGTACAGGGTATACTCAATGTCGGCAGGGACGATTTGCTTGCTTCATTTTAAAATAATTTCTTTGAATTCTGAATGTTGGTTCTTAAAATGTTGGTTCGACTATTGGAACATATAATTTCAACATAAGCTTGTTGGAATATTAAAATGTCTGCGTCGTCATGGAAATAGATCGCGTTATTTTTTGAACATGTCGGAATGATTAGTCATTTCTTTATAAGATACTTTAATTTTTGTTTTATGAAAGAATCGAGTAATTTCGACTTTGTCTTCGTTGCTTTTAAGAAATTCGATTTGATGGTTGTAGAAATTCAGATGTCTTTCAGAAATAGTTATTAAGTTTTGATTATCTTCCTGAGCACTATGTATTGTTGCCAGGGAACTACTTGTTTCGTCTCCTAAAAAGCTTTCGTCTATTTTAACTCTAGAGAGAGCATCGGCCACATAATTTTCTTTTCCGGGTAAATATTTTATTTTTTCTTTGGATGCGTCCTCTCTCTTGGGTACGATCCATATTGGTGAACGATTGGGCGATTCCGATTTTCGCATTATTCCCTGTTGTAACATTTCGTTAATTTGTTTATTAATTTCTTCATCAAAAATTTGGGGATGTTTATAGGGGTGCTTAAAGATAGGGTCTTCGTGTTTAGTACGAATGGTATGCTTTATGGTACTAGTAAAAGTCAAATTTTCACCTTTCCTGCACTGAATATCGCTAAAGTCACGTAATATTTTTTTTTAATTTTTCTGTTTCTTCTGAATTTAAATGATCTAGTCGGAATTCATTATTTTTTTCTTCGATGTTGTTATTTATTTCGTATGCAAATGCATCGTAGTCAAAATCTACAGGGGGATAAGGAATTGATTCTGATGTCTCCTCTTCGTTGTTGGTGAACTTAAAGTAGAATTTATGATTTGATAGTGTTACACTGTTATCATTATAATCAATAAGAGCTTGACTTGCTTTGAGGTAATTTTTACCTAAGAGTATATCGTACGTAGTTGAAAAATTATGACAATAAAATTTTTGGGTTGTTTGTCATAATTTGCTGAGTGCAAAAGAAACACTTTTAGTGAGCTCAATTACGCCTTTTATCGTCTGAACATTCAATTTTTCTGAGGTTTCGGGGAAATTAAAGAAGTTTTCGTTGATAAGGTTTTTGAAGAACCTGAATCAATGATACATTTAAGAGGTGTGTTGTTTATAGTTAGTAAGATATAGGGATTTCTTCCGTTTGATCTATCTGATGAATTGGTTCCGAGGCTCTCTGATGAAAATTTTCGGACCAGTCCATCCTACTCTGTCCGCTACCTGATGGCCTAATTCGTTTTGTAGGTGCATTCAATATGCCCGAGTTTGTTTGTTGTACGTGGTTAGTAGTCATGTTTTGGTTGGGTCGGAATCTGTTAGCATCATAAATATTATGCCGTTGGTAATTTGGTCGTTGGTAGTTTGGTCTGAATTGATTGTTAGAGGGTGTCGGATTGGGTCTTAGCTGGTGATTAACTGGTCATAACGTGGTTGAAAAAGTGTAGGGAATCTTTGAGTGTTGTTAGCAGTTTGATAGGGGGTTTTAAATGATTTGTCAATTGTGGATTGTTTGTGGGTTGACTTATGCATATCAATAATATCTTCAAATAGGCCCTTTTTTGATTGTAAATCTGAAATATTAGTGTTTACGATTCTTAAATATATTTGCATGGGTAATTTTTGTATTAACTTCTCAGTGCTTGACTTTATGAGTCTGTTAAAAAATGTTTTTTCGTATGTATCGTTTTCTAATTCTAGCTTACTCGTTAACTTTTGTTTTCTGCGTTCTGCTTCGTCCAGGAATTCTCGGATGTTGCCTTTGTAGGGGGTGTTACGGAAATTCTCCAACAGCGTCCCATTGGGCGTCCGCTGTTTAAAATTCAATATCAGCTGGTTTCGTAGGTCGGTCCCAGGTAGTTAAGGTTGTTGTTTCCAGCGTACGCATGACTTCACCGCTGATACTGCGATCAATGTACCCAAGCATCACATGTTGTTGCCGGGTATCATCAGTAAAATACATGGAGAGTAGGTAATCGTATGTAATCAATACGACTAATAAAGGTGAATAGTGCATCGGGATTGTCGTTGAATTTTTCAACACTTCCAAGTTGGTGGACGGCTTCCGCCATACTAGATTCAGTGAGTGTGTAAGTAGAAGGATGAACCATTTTATTTATTTTGGAGATTTGTTTTATTGTTTGTGCGTTGATATTTTTTCTTTTATAAAAATTTTTTGTTTTTTATTTGTTTCTTATTTTTTTTCTTGTAAATTTCATATTTTTATACCCTGTACCCATAGGGTAAAAGGGTATATTAAAGTCGCTAACAGGCAAAAGGAAGCGTTTCCGACCCCATAAAGTATATATATTCTTGATCAGCATCAACAGCCGAGTCGACTGAGACATGTCCGTCTGTCCGTATGAACACCTAGATCTCGGAGACTATAAGAGCTAGAGCTACAAAATTTGCTGTGAACATCCGTCTTATGCCCAGGTAGATCAAGTTTGATTATTAAAAAAAAAATATCAAAGAAGCTAACTTCGGCTCTGCCGAAGTTTGTATACCCTTGCAGCAAAATAATTGGTATAAATGTTTAACAAAATAAAAAAAAAAAACAAAAAAAAACACATCTGAAAATTTTCACTTCTTCATCGAGCGAGCATTGAACCATCAAACACCGAGCCCATCGTGGCACCGATCTCTACATACTACGCCACCGTCCTTTCTTAGCTGACGTAAGCTAATTCGACATATATGCAAACCCATTGCATCTCGCTCTTTCAATTTCGTTGTGTGTAAGAACACAACACAAATATTTCTGTTTCTCTCACACACCGCGTGGTGGTTGAATTTTTGCATATGTATGTGTGTGCGTGAACATTAAAATACATTTACCTTCTATCAAATATGATTATTGATTTGTAACCTTAATAATTATCCGATCTTGTTCAAACTTGGTGTAGGGTGTATGGGTAAAAATTGAATTTAGATGCAACAACAAAAAAACAATAATTTTATATATTTCTTATTTGGTGCCGCGCGGATTCGAACTCGGGTCTTTTGTGTTTGTACGGCAGATTTCTTGGAATTTGTTTTTGTTTTTTTGCTGCCAAAGAAAATTGCTTATTTTACTCGAGGTACCTCCACGTTTTAGTTAATAGCTCCGGTGATAATTATCCGATCCGACTAATTTTCAAACTCACCATACTTGATAGATCAAGGAACTTAACTTTTTATGTTTCAACCATGTAGCTTGAAAGTTGAGGCTGTCATCGTGATTCAAACAGACAGACGGACAGACGGACATGTCTCAATCGACTCGTCTATTGATGCTGATCAAGAATATATATACTTTATGGGGTCGGAAACGTATATTTCTATGCGTTACAAACATCTGACCAATTTTATAATACCCTCTGCAAGGGTATAAAAAAACGATGACTAGAGCTGTATTAAAGATATCGTATTTTTACGTATTTTTGCACACCTAATTATATACCCGAACTGGACCAGCTGACCAAATTTTGTCGAAATCGGACAATAAACATCGGAGATATGCCTATATCCGTTTTGTACTGAAATGCCAAGGCGTCATTGGCAGATAAAAAAGAGCGAGATAGCATGCGTTAGCTGCTATAAAAGGGAATTTTGTTTTGAATTGATTGCGATTTTGAGGGTGTTCGATCATTTGTTTAGTGGCTACACAGATCAGGAGAGTTTAAAATTTTTGCCACGCCCACTTCCGCCCCCGCAATTTAGAAAAAACTAATTACTAAAGCAGTTTTTAAGGAATCACACTTATTCACTTATTTGGTCCACCTAATAAATATCGAAGATATACGTCAATGCGTTTTGTACTGAAGCGCTTAGGGCGACATTGGCCGGCAAGAGTGAGCGAGATAGCATGCGTTCCCTGTTGCTACATGTTTAAGAGAACTTTGCATGAAATTGATGGCGATTTCGAGGATATTCTATTTTATTTAATATAACTAGTTGGTACAGGGTATACTCAATGTCGACAGGGACGACTTGCTTGCTTCATTAGATTTGTTGTTTTTTATATTGTTGAATTTTTTTGGTTTTAAATTATTTCGCGTGTCTTCTAGCACGAAGATTCTTTTGCGGATAAAACAGGTTGTTAAGTGTCTTCTGGTATATTTCCAGTTTTTATCGGTACAAAGATCCTGGTATTTAACTCAGGTTTGAAACCTTAGCACAAAAAGTCTTGGTTGGAAACACAAGTTTTGCACTGAACTGTAACTTTTTGTTTTATCCTACCAACTGCGCCAATTTTATATTTTTGTTTAACGTTGATTAAAAAAAAATGTCTTTATTTAATTTCAACGGAGTTGTTCTTTTACAAAGGATACTTATTTTATTGACGTGCACTTAATGCTGAACTAACCGCTAGTGAGTTAAAAGTAAAGAGAAATAAACTCTCGCGAATCAAAAATGTAAAGGAGAACTAAACTCCAACAGAAGTGTTCGCGTATCAAATGTAAAGGAGAACTGAACTGGTGTCTTAGAGTTCTAAGATTATTTATAGTAGGTTTTTCGGGGGTAACGTGATTGTTGGGAGTTGGCTAAAGTGGCCTGATCGATTCTGATTGGTCACTTCGAAGATTTGTTTTGGATAATGATTTCCCACGAAAAGGGTGTAAAGTGATCTTCTTGTTTTGGACGCTGCAGCTGCGCGTATGGGTTAGATGGGGTCAATTGTTCATAATATAAAAAGGGGTCAACAAAGTTATGGAAGCTGACCTTTTTTCCCGACCGATCGTTCCTATGGGAGCTTTATGATATAGCCATCTGATCTGGATGATTCCGAGGTATACAATGCCTGCAGCAAAAAGAACCCTATGTGCAAAATTTCAGCTCTGTAGCATTAAGGGTCTCGGAGGAGACCAAAATTAATATAACTGTTATTGAATTTTATTATTTATAAAAATGTTTGCCTCTAGAACATAAATTAGTGACATAGGGCTGTCGCAACCAACACTTGAAATTGGGTGGACTTCGGAGAGATCATGCAAATGGGGGCCAAAGACACAGCGATGCTCACCCGTTGATTGCAGAGTAGTGAATAGACAAGAGTTGCTTGAATACTGATTTTATTAAGAAAAAGGTCGAGTTTATATACACGATTCTAGGATCTAGGGGGTCACATGTATATACATTTGGGGGTCTTATTCATAGTGTAAATGTGATTGTGTGTGTGAACATAATGTGGGGGACAATTTTGTGTTGTATAAAAATATAGTGTGAGTACAGTGTATATGAAAATATGTAGGGGTTAATTCTATTCAAAGCAAAGCCTGCATTGGTCTTTACTGTGAGAAATTCATAGTTTGTATTTTAAGCATGCATTTACACCAACATACTCCCGGCCGTTGAACGACTGTTCAACATTACTTAAATGTTGATTTCGTAGTTTCCAGCAGGTCGATGTGTAGATTGAGTCGGTTGACTACCAGTTGGCATCTGGGTACCAGTTGTGGGAGGGGTCATCTGTTGAAGGCCAATAGCAATCCTGGCTTCTTGTCTTCCGTTGGTACACCGATTTTTGATAACATATAGCAGTACTAATGTTATGAATATTATTAGCGCTATGTATGAAGCAATACTGTGATGTTGAATAGGCCCTTGACTAGACTTGAGGTCTGGGCCATAATTGACTTCTGAGGTTGTCAAGTTAATTGTAGCTTAGCTGAACATTGGTAGAAGCCGTTTCATTAGTTGAGTTCATCATCATAGTGGAGAAATTCCCAAACCGGGCATATGACATATTCATTGTGCCGGTGGTTGTAATACGATGTCCAGTTACACGTATTAATGGATTCCGCAAAGTGCAACTTGGATCAAGTGTTAATAATCCTCCTTGACTTATGGTGATGCTTGAACTGTTGTCATCGCAGACTGCAGATAACTCCATTGGCGACATTGTAGCAAAAATCCAATGGTTCTTGTAGTACATATTGAACCAGACGAAAGTCATGCTTGTGTATTTGATTTGACACATATTTGAAGTTTTGTTGTTGAACAACTGGAATTCACAATTACTGTTGATTGAGAACACAGATTGTTTATTTTGACATATGAATTCTTCATTTGTGACTTGATGGGAATTTGAATATTAATCGTCATAATTCCTTTATTGCTGATTGCTGGTATAGGAACTAGATTGTATAATTCAAATACTTGTGCTGAGAGCAATGGTAGCGTTACTTTGAATATTACGCGCTTCTTTACAATGCTCCCTTCTGCCTTCATAATTTTATATAATTGTAGAACATCATCGTCTGTGGCAGGAAGTATGTGTCCTGGTGGAAGATGATTTTTTTACTCTTTTAAGTGTTGTTCAAGTTGTTTAGGCGAGAGTAACAACGGGGTAATTTGGTCATGATGAACGTCAGTGAGTACATGGGCAATCTCTGATTGTACTCGTTGCAAATTTGAAGCAATCACAGAAAGTTGTGTTGTTATCGTGAGATACCATTGAAAAGTCTTGACAGAATCAGAATGTGCTTGAGACATATCGAGTAGTTGCAGCTCCATCAAATTCAATCGCTTCTCAATAATCGCCTCATCACGCTTGAAGATGTTGATTGTTGAATCAAGTATAGACGTTTGATTCTTTAAGAGTGTTACCAAGTATTCCTCATTTGTTTTCACCTTAGTATTGGACATTTCTTTTGCATATTCCGAGTCCAGTACTCCATATAGACTCCTGGCAATGTTGCCAATAAAATCAAATGGTGCTCTACGATTTCGTCCTATGTGCAAGAGATCGTTTTCCTTTCTCAGTTCCTCTTCCACATGTTGGAAATGTTTGTACATTGCAGAACAGGCTTGACTTGGTTTTAATCGGGAACACATTTCCCCAATCTTTTTTACTCCGAAAGAAAATGTGTTCATATCGTCCCAATAAGGATCTAAATTATAATACGCAATGATTGTCCAGTCAGCTACAGCAAATCTGGACGTTCCAATTTTTTCATAGTAAATGCCAGGTTTGGCATCAAATTGGGTCACATTTACTGATTGGGCCAATGCCAATGGTAACAATAGCAACTTCATTAATAACGTTAGAGGTAACGATGCTAAGATTCGTCTTTTTGGGCTTTGCCTTGTTGTAGCATCCTTAAGCCCGTCTTCTTGGGAATCATCGGCGTCGTCGTCATCCAGTTGATGCTTTTCTCCTGGTCCTGGTGTTCTTAATAGGGGAGCTAATTTATGAATAGCTCGTTTGTAAATTCCAGATACCGTTTTTACGTCAACCACACGAATATAACCATCAGGTCCAGGATATAATTTTATAATCCTCCCCAATGGCCATTGAAGAATGGGTACATTATCTTCTTTGAGGATCACCATCATGCCTTCTTTCACATTGTTAAAAGGCTTCTTCCACTTCGCGGAGTTTTGTAATCCTTGCAGATACTCCTGTGACCATTGTGTCCAAAAGGTATGTTTTAATCGTTGCACCAGCTCCCATTGTTCTGGCAACGATTTCTGTCTGATTGGCTCTGGATCGGGTTGAGCCACCAATGGTTCTCCAATGAGTAAATGTCCTGGTGTGAGCGCAGTAAGATCATTAGGATCACTTGAGTTGGGAGTTAGTGGCCGTGAATTTAATATTGCTTCAATGTTCACAATAATTGTTGACAATTGTTCAAACGTCAAATTGGCTGTGGAAACATTTTTTAGCAACAAATGTTTTGCTGATTTTACAGCTGCCTCCCATAAACCTCCAAAATGAGGTGACCGTGGGAGAATAAATTTAAATTGAACTCCTTTCTGGTTACAGAATTCCATAATTGTACCAGTTGCCATGTCAGAGTAAATCGTTTCACTCAATTCCTTCAATTGGTTGTTAGCTCCAACAAAGTTTGTCGCGTTGTCCCAGTACAACGTTTGGCATTTTCCTCTTCGTCCAATGAAGCGTTGTAATGCTCCAATAAATGAGGATGTTGATAAGTCTCCAACCAATTCCAGGTGTACTGCCTTTGTTGCAAAACATACAAACACAGCAATGTATGCCTTATCTGGACGTTTTCCTCTTATTTTGTGATGAATCCAGAAAGGTCCGCAGTAATCCACACCAGAGATGAGGAACGGTCTATTTTGAGATACGCGGTGTTCAGGTAACTCTCCCATTATTTGTTTAAAGAGTTTTGGCCTGAATCTTGTGCAGAATACACAATTTTGTATCACATTCCGTATCATCAATTTCACTTTTACAATATGATATTGTTGTCTGGCAATACCTCGTAATGCATCTTGTCCACAATGCATGTTGTCTTCATGTAATTTGCGCAGAATCATTTTGACAACGGTATTATTATAAGGCAACAGATATGGATTCCTTGTGTCTCTTGACACTGGAGCTTGTTGTAGTCTGGTCGCCACTCGAATAACCGAATTTTCAACAAGCACCAAAGGTAACGATGATAAATTACTCTTCTTGCCCATAGGTTGCTCTAGACGATTTCCGAGATGACGAAGCTCATACTCAAATTCACCTTCCTGAATTTGTTTGATTATAATTATTCGAGCTTGTTCCAACTCATCCAATTCCAGTTGAACAGTCTTCCTTCTGTTTTGTGCTTTGCAGAACCGTAATACGTAATACGTTTGCACACAGTAAACGCACGGTGATCTGACCATTTTTGTATGTGGCCCGAATGTATACAGCAGCTCCATACGCCTTTTCTGATGCATCTACGAAGGTGTGGATCTGGCGTGTGGATGACACCTTTCCATCATATATGTGCCTGGGCATTTGCATTTTATTTAGTTCTTGCAGATCCGCACGATACAATTCCCACTGTTTCTCCAAGTTAGCAGGTAAATTGGCATCCATCTCAAATTTTTCGGATGCAATATGTTGCAGTAAGATTTTAGCACGTACTACAACAGGTGCAAATAGTCCCAAAGGGTCAATAGGACAAATAGTCCTATTTCAGATAATAGAACGCGTCTTGTTATCCCTCGAGTATGTAGCTGGGCCTTTCCGCAGAGCGTGTCTTCTTTAGGCATCCAAATTATGCCTAAAGTTTTCACACTTAATTGTTCCAATGCATCACCCAAATTAATGCTGCTGCATATGTCGTCCTTCGAGATGTCCTCCAATAGCTGTGCATTGTTTGAGCACCATTTCCTCAAATTGAATACGGCTGGTTTAAGAATTTTAACCAGCTCCTGCCTGATTTGTAGTGCTTCTGCCAAGCTGTCTGCTCCTGAAAGGCAATCATCCACATAAAAGTCATTTTTTAATGTAGTTGCTCCAATCATTTGATTGAATTGATCATCTGGATTTACCCATACCTGTCGGGACACTTTTTCTATGTCCGCAGTGAAAACATATATATGCGTCCTAAACCTCAGTAGGATTGAAAACAGTTGACTTTGTACCACTGGTCCTGGGTACAAGATATCATTTAAAGATTTTCCTGTTGATGTCTTACATGAAGCATCAAATACCACCCTTAATTTGGTTGTGGTACTATCAGGTTTAAGAACACAATGATGAGGTATGAAATAATGCTGCCTTGGTAATCTTTCTGGCAACACTTCCTTCATGTGTCCAAGCTGTTCATATTCTTTCATGACCTTTATATATTCTGCCTTTATTTCTGGGCTCATCCTGGTTTCCAGTGATAGGAATCTCCCAACAGCCACATCACGAGACTCCCCCAGGGATGAAGAGTCTTCAGCAAATGGCAGTTTAACAACCAATCTTCCATCTGCAGCTTTATGTAAATTGTCCAAGAAGTGCTTTTCGCAATATTCTTCCTCTGGACTTTTGTATATTTTTTCCGGTTCCAAGGTATCCAGTTTCCAGAATCGCTCCAAAAGTTCATCAGGCTTAGTAGCCACCATACAAGTTGTAGGTGCAGATGTAGCCATATTTATTTTTCCAGCAATGATCCAACCAAATTCCGAGTTTTGGAGAGTTGGACACTTATTTTGTTTTACTTGTCCAGGTAGTAAAATTAAGAAATGGTGATCTGCTCCTAGTAATAAGTCAATTTTACCAGTTTTGTTGAAGTTGGGATCCGCCAGAGGTATGGTTTTTGGCAGGTCAAACTTTTGCGTTATTGCTTCTGTGGGTTGATCTGCGAAAATGTGCGGTAAAACAAAGGCTTCCACTCTTGTACTGAAATCGGTGTATTTTGATTTCACAAGTACATTTACTCTTGATCTGCTGAGTTGTGGTTGTCCTCCTACTCCTTCAATTCTTAGCGATGCCTTTTCTATTTTTAAAGATAATTGTTTTACTAGTCTCTCTGAGATTAGATTGACTTGGGGGCCACTGTCTAGGAGCGCACGAAATTCTCCTTCTCGCTCATTGGTCCCTTTAACAATTACCCTGGCTGTCGCTAGTAGGGTATAATTTTTATTACTTCCATATGTGGACGCAGCTGAGGCCGTTGTTGTTACATTTGGTTTCAAGTTGTTATTTCCCAAATGGAACAATGTATTATGTTTTTTAGCGCATTTCAAACATCCCTTCCAGGTACAAGCCTTTGACATGTGGTCGGTTTTAAAACAATTGACACACATTCTCTGTCTCTGTACCCAGTTTAACCGTTCTGCTGCAGATTTAGTTTTGAATTTATCACACTGAAACAGTTTGTGATTTAACTTACTGCAGAACGGACATGAAGATGAGTTTGTGCCAGACGCTGATGCTCATATTTTTTGCCTTTCCCTGGACTGCTTGGTACCAATCGCCTCTAGGGCAAGGAAACGTTGTTCCAAAAATGCAAGGAATTCTTTGGTCTTCTGCAATTCCCTTGTATCGGAAAGGGATTGTTCATATAGAGTGTGGGTAAGTCTATCCAATTTTCTCGTCATATGGAATATTATAATAGAATCCCAAGTTTCTGTGTCAATGCCTATATTCTTTAAGGCTTGCAATGATTCATGAATATTATCATGAAGATTCTTTATTGACAGGGCGTCGTTTCCAATGTTTGGATTATCAAATAGTTTTTCGAAAACTGCTGTAACCAAGAACTTTTTATTATTAAATCGTTCTTGCAACATTTTCCATGCAGTGTCATAATTGACTTCTGTTAATTCAAGGTGCCTAATTAATCTTTCGGCATCCCCTGATAGATTTGCTTTTAAATACCACATCTTTTGTACAGCGGGTATGTTTGATTCATGAACCATTTTCTTAAAAATGTCATGAAATTGTTGCCATTTCAAATAATTTCCATCAAATTTTGGAATTGAAATTTTTGGCAATTGTAGTGACGACGTTGTCACATCATGTGCAGGTGGGACACAAAATTTCAGTATCGCCTTTTCTGCCATTATGAATGTTTCCAAATTGTATCCAGCTTCGACTGGATCTACTGCAAGTTTATACATCTCATAGTGCAGTTGTTCTATCTGCTGCCATAAGTTTTCTACAACTGTTTTGTAGTTCATTTTTTCTTCAGGAATTATTTGCTTTAATGTCCTGGAAAGTGTTGCTAGCCTTGCTTTCTGATCAATGGTTGAATGTTAATGCGATGTTCATCTTTTTGATGGGCCAATTTGCTTTCTTCAATTTTTGCTCTTTGTAGTTTCCAATCCTTTATTACTTCTTCTGTTAATTCTTTTAATTTTGAATAATATTCCTTTTTGAAGTAATCGTGACCGGATGGCTCGTATCCCAACGATTCCATTAAATCAGTGTGGGCTTTGTCAAATTCATCCCAAAGATCCTCAATCGTCTCAATTTTATCATCATAATAGAGAACTTTTGACTTTCTTGAGGCAGAGTTGACTTTTTGACATTTCTGATGACATTTTGAATCTCTTCACCTCGCTCAAACTGTTGTTCGTATATTTTATCCATTTTACTTTATGTACTTTGATCCGTTGGAAGTATATTTTTTAGTCAATTGACAAGGTACGCTCCGACTCGCACCGATTAGTGATCAAAGTACTAGTAAATAAAGTTAAATTGAACAACAAGTATAAAGTTTTTAAAATTTTTTTTTATTTTATTTAATGTAAATGTATATATGTAAATATTGGATCGTAGAAATCCTTCGACTGCTTGGTCGCCGTGTTGACCAGATGGTTCAATTGATTGGGTACGCCTTGTCCCACGTTGCAGAAATCCAAATTTGGAGTTTTCCGATTATACTCTGCTGTCGTTCTAATCCACAAACTGACTAGTCGACAAAGTGCTGATAATTTCAGTTGTCCGACAAACAGAAGATTTTATGGTCGCCAAGTTGACCTGTTGTACACTAATAGTCGCCAAGTTGACTCAAATGTACTTTTTTCCGCTGTGATTCTAGTCGCCAAATTGACTAGGTGACAAAGTGCTGACACAGTCAGTTGTCTCACAAGCAGATGTAGTTTTTAGTTATGGTGTGCAATACCGTCGCCAAGTTGACATAAATGATATGCACAAATGCAATGATATCCAAGTTAATCAATTGCTTCGTAAATGTCGGGACCCCGGATTGTTGCTAGCCTGCAAAACCGTGCCCTCGCTAAGGAATATCAATATTTTCCAAAGCGTTGTATTAAAAAAGGAAATGATCGACAAGTTGACCAAAATTCCTTATATGCGTGTTATTGAGAAAATTAGTCTGAGTTGACAAAAATTCTCACACTTTGACTGTTACACCAAAATGTTTTATTTTTTTTAAATTGGGAACGCCAAAGTCGGGGGTCACCAAAATGTTATTGAATTTTATAATTTTATTATTTATAAAAATGTTTGCCTCTAGAACATAAACTAGTGACATAGGGCTGTCGCAACCAACACTTGAAATTGGGTGGACTTCGGAGAGATCATGCAAATGGGGGCCAAAGACACAGCGATGCTCACCCGTTGATTGCAGAGTAGTGAATAGACAAGAGTTGCTTGAATACTGATTTTATTAAGAAAAAGGTCGAGTTTATATACACGATTCTAGGATCTAGGGGGTCACATGTATATACATTTGGGGGTCTTATTCATAGTGTAAATGTGATTGTGTGTGTGAACATAATGTGGGGGACAATTTTGTGTTGTATAAAAATATAGTGTGAGTACAGTGTATATGAAAATATGTAGGGGTTAATTCTATTCTAAGCAAAGCCTGCATTGGTCTTTACTGTGAGAAATTCATAGTTTGTATTTTAAGCATGCATTTACACCAACAAGTGTAATTTGATGACAACGCATATGCACTTGCATGGCGTGCCTTCTTAAGTGGTTAAGAGATGTAGCGACCTTTGTATACACTATATGATCACACCACCTCCCTTTTTATTAGAATAAATTTGTTATGGACCTAGTGCTGGTCCCTCGTGTGGTGGTCTTGGAGGCTTCGCCGGCTAGCTCTTTCGCGGGTCACAGGTTCCTTGGTTCCCCTGCCTCTCTCACACGGACAATAAAATAAATATTGGAAAGGGTCAGTCTTAGGTATCGCCAGACCTCGATTCTGCACAAATGTCTGGCGCTACCCAACACTAAGACTTCGCCGGAGTTGTATACCCGACAGGGTCTCCAACGTCCGGCAGAGCCATCAACTGCACATAAATCAACAAAAACTGTAACAACAAAAATCAACGACATTCACTCTCCTACTTCATCCAGGCTCTGGGTGCTCGTTATCATTTTTTGGTGGCACCGGGCACACCCGCCCTACCGGCAACATCGGTGTTGTTGTTGCTCTCCTACCATTAGGTAGCTCAGGATTGAGTCTACCTACGTCACATCCTTTGAATTATTTCGATTCCACCTGGCCATCATCCCTTCCCAACAAAAAAAACTACTCCATATTCGCCATAATCAGTACATCTAATTCATAACATACCAACATCAAACATCGACATAAAAATTTTCCTATTTCCTTAATTACTAACAATTTTTTTTCTTTTATTTTTTTATTCCTTAATTACGGTCGTACCGGAGCATCACCTCTTCATCCGAGATTCGGCAAAATTCACCGGTGAGTATTATATTTTGAGAATTAAAAACAAATCACTTCGAGATCCCTATTCTCGATTCTTTATTGCCAAAAAAAAATCTTTCACCAATCCTTTGCCCTTCCCTTGCAGGATCTGATTTATTACGCCTACCTTATAGAGCTCTGTTAGGGGAGTTTCGCGATCAAACTCGTCGCGCAATCATTGGGTCTACCGGATATACAGCGATATTTGACAATGGCGGTAGGGATATCGAATGTCTTCTCGATGTGCGAGGTAAAAAAAATATATATATATATATGGATATGAGTAGATTCAGTGATGATGCAGGGTAGAAAAATTTTGGACGTAAACGTAACCGTGGAGACCAATAAATTGTTTAAATAATTAATCAATTTATTAATTCTCCAAGGAAATTTTACCAAATGATTTGAATATATAGAAATAAATAAATAAGTAATAAATAATAAATGTATATAAATAATTGATTAAATAAATAAATACTTAATTAGTCTAAAGGACATGGACATAAAAATTTTGAACAAAAAAGAGACGGGACCACACTTATAAAATCTTCAGCAATTTAATTCCTTTTTTTTTTATTTATTGGCATCTTTGCAGGCTTTCGACTCCCAGATTTCTTGGAATATTGGGCAGGCAGCCCAGTGGCCTCACTGTGTAAGTAGTTGGAAATAATTTTCTTGAGCCATCATTCGATAAAAAAAAATTTTGAATTTCCAGGTTATTCTTCTGGCGCTCACGTGGATGGACTGGGCTCGTCCAGAAAAATTTCGGCCCCAAAAAACTGGTTTCCAAAACTCCTCTTTTGGTTATTATTTTTTTGCCGAGGTATAGTGATCGAACTGACTGGCGGGCAGCAGGCTCGGGACACACGTTGCCTCTCAAAGTGGGCTTGGAAAAATTTTCCGGCACGTGGCGTGATCGATTGATAGCAAAATGGAAGAAATGCCGATGGCAAAAATACGGAAAAGAACTCGGCCAGGCCTGGCTCCTTGAGAAGACCTGGCCGTCAGGGAATCTCCCGGCTGGCCCTAAGATAAAGAAGACAGGGATGAAGACGGCCGTTTAACCTGACCTTGCGGGGCGGTCCCTAGTCGGATGACTTACCCTACTATATCACCAATCCGGCTTCACTCCCTGGAGTTTTCTTTATAATTTTATTTCACACACTTTTGTTTTAAAACTTTACTTTTCTCGTTACTTTTAATAAATTTGGAAAATTTATTATTTTCCAGATAAAATACTTTCTTCCACGTTTTTCCCTTTTTTTTTTCTTTTCCAGCCACACACTTGCGCACCCGTTGATCACTCTGACCCAATTAACTGTCCCTATCGCTGTTATATCGAAGTTTGCCTAGTCCTCCATTTCTATATTCCGCTCTGAGAGGATTTTGAATTGCCCGGGTCATTGGCCTTTTGACCGCTAAATCTCGCCAACTCTTATATAGAGAGATAATGTCCGTAAGATTAGCGACGGTCAGTTACCGACGATCGGAACGGTGGAATTTTGGAACATTTTTTATATTTTTATTTTTCAATTATCTGGACAAAAAAATATATTGCCCAACACCGATCGTCGGCCTTTTTTTCCGAGTTTGTCGGCATATGCAACGGTAGTGCATTAGATTAAGCACAAATTTGTATGTATTCTGTTAAGGTTTCATGAAAATCTACAGCAGAAATTTTAAGAAACCCTAATTGAAAATTGTTGCCGCCATCGATTTCAATATGCCGACATGGTGTGTAGGGGGCAAATATATTGCCCAACACCGATCGTCGGCCTTTTTTTCCGAGTTTGTCGGCATATGCAACGGTAGTGCATTATATTAAGCACAAATTTGTATGTATTCTGTTAAGGTTTCATGAAAATCTACAGCAGAAATTTTGAGAAATCCTAATTGAAAATTGTTGCCGCCATCGATTCAATATGCTGGCATGGTGTGTAGGGGGCAAATATATTGCCCATCACCGATCGTCGCTAATTTTTTCCGAGTTTGTCGGCATATGCAACGGTAGTGCATTAGATTAAGCACAAATTTCTATGTATTCTGTTAAGTTTTCATGAAAATCTACAGCAGAAATTTTGAGAAACCCTAATTGAAAATTGTTGCGGCCTTCGATTCAATATGCGGGCATGGTGTATTGGGGGGCAAATATATTGCCCAACACCGATCGTCGCTAATTTTTTCCGAGTTTGTCGGCATATGCAACGGTAGTGCATTAGATTAAGCACAAATTTCTATGTATTCTGTTAAGTTTTCATGAAAATCTACAGCAGAAATTTTGAGAAACCCTAATTAAAAATTGTTGCGGCCTTCGATTCAATATGCTGGCATGGTGTGTAGGGGGCAAATATATTGCCCAACACCGATCGTCGCTAATTTTTTCCGAGTTTGTCGGCATATGCAACGGTAGTGCATTAGATTAAGCACAAATTTCTATGTATTCTGTTAAGGTTTCATGAAAATCTACAGCAGAAATTTTGAGAAACCCTAATTGAAAATTGTTGCCGCCATCGATTCAATATGCCGGCATGGTGTATGGAGGGGCAAATATATTGCCCATCACCGATCGTCGCTAATTTTTTCCGAGTTTGTCGGCATATGCAACGGTAGTGCATTAGATTAAGCACAAATTTCTATGTATTCTGTTAAGTTTTCATGAAAATCTACAGCAGAAATTTTGAGAAACCCTAATTGAAAATTGTTGCCGCCATCGATTCAATATGCGGGCATGGTGTATGGGGGGGCAAATATATTGCCCAACACCGATCGTCGCTAATTTTTTCCGAGTTTGTCGGCATATGCACGGTAGTGCATTAGATATATATATATTCTGCTGTATTTTTATCAAAATCTACAGCAGAAATTTTGAGAGAACCTAAATTGAAAAATATTGCCAGCATCGATAAAAAATGTCGGCATCGAGTATAGGGGGCAATGATTTAATGTGGCCAGAGAACGTTCGTAGCTAACCTTATTCATCCATAACTTTTTTCAAATATTATTTAAGCATAAAGCTGTTTATTCTGATAGAGTTTTAATCAAATCTTATATGCGAGTGATAAAACAAGAATTTATATGCATTTTTTATTTATACTATATATAATGCACTACATGCGGCAACAATTTTCAATTAGGGTTTCTCAAAATTTCTGCTGTAGATTTTCATGAAAACTTAACAGAATACATAGAAATTTGTGCTTAATCTAATGCACTACCATTGCATATGCCGACAAACTCGGAAAAAATTAGCGACGATCGGTGATGGGCAATATATTTGCCCCTCCATACACCATGCCGGCATATTGAATCGATGGCGGCAACAATTTTCAATTAGGGTTTCTCAAAATTTCTGCTGTAGATTTTCATGAAAACTTAACAGAATACATAGAAATTTGTGCTTAATCTAATGCACTACCGTTGCATATGCCGACAAACTCGGAAAAAATTTGCGACGATCGGTGATCGGCATAATAATTCTTCACTTCAACGAAGTCGGTCGTGTTTTTTTTGCGCTCTCGCTTTTATCAAACCTTTTTATTTAATCCCGCAAATAAAAATTATTTTCCGCGGAATCTGTGCCGAAATTACTTATTACGCGAATAGCTTATTGTAACTTGTTCTTAAACATTTATTCAAAGCTATTATTACTTATTGTTTCACTTAATAACAAAACTTACAGTTTTGTTGTTTTGCTTGCATAGTCTTTGACTTTGTGTTTTTGATCTCGTTTCTTGCATTCGCGCTCTCGCATACACATTAGTGTTGTTGTTTGTGTAGTGCTTGCTCTCGCGTTTTTACATTGCCCGCGATCGCGACCGTTACTCTCGCGATTGTGTCAGTCTTTGTTGTTGTGTGTTATTACTAACTCTCTTAATTTCTCTTCAGTTTTTTCTTCTAAAAATTAAAACTTTAACACTTGTGTTACTTCTTGGTTCGTATACATTGCTCATTTTTAAATTTCTTTTTTAATTTTTTGCCATTTATTATTTATTTTTTTCTTATCAGTAAAAATAATAATAAACAATTAAATTTACAATGGTTGTCTGCTCTTCCAAAAAGTGCCCTTATCCCCAAAAAGTCCAAGACGACTATCTTTTGTGCTGGCTGTGTGATAACATTATGCATGTCAAATGCGCGGGTTACACAGCCAAAGTAAAGGATAGTATTGGTAACGGCGGGGGACTAAAATGGAGATGTGAAGCGTGCCGGGACGTAGAAATGGATATGCGTCTATTTATGCGGCGGACGAGAGAGGACTTTAAGTCCCTGTCGGCTGGCTTTCTGAAACTTCGTGATGAGTTTTCGTCTCTGGAAACTCAGTTTAATAGTTATAAACTATTGAACGAATCGCCGAAACGGAAGAAGACTATCCCACGGGATTTCTCTCCCGATCCGCCGGCATCTCTGTTTCTGTCGGTTCCGGCATCGTCGAACGACCCCATAACTCCAAATGGTCAGCAACTGATATCGTTTAGGAGTCCAGCAGTGACTGCAGTTGCGGGGACGATTGACATTTCCCCTGGTAATAGTGCCCCGCAAACTGACCCGATATCGGTTGTAGTTTCCGATGAGTCCGGGCGAATATCCACTCCCAGGGATATTCCCAATAAAGTAGTAACTAGAAGAGCTCTCAAGGCGTCATCCGCCTCAGCAGTTCCAGCGCAAAATGTTGTTGCTGCGGTTGCGACTGGCGCATTGAGATCTCTTGTAGCCATTCCACCAAAAAAGCAAATCTTTGTTTCGCGGCTCGACCCCAATACTACATCAGATGATGTCATAGCCCATATCCGGGCAAAAGTCGTTGCGCCAAACATAGTGGTGGAAAAGTTTAGGTTTTCATACACCCGTGACATCTCGTCATTTAAAATCAGTGTCCCAACAAATGTCTGTGACCAAATTTGTCACAAAGATTTTTGGCCGGAACATTTAGTTATAAAGGAGTATACGGCTAAGAAAAAGGAAAATCGGCCTCCGATTCCGGGTCTGCCTAACACAACTAATCCTTCCATACCCTCTGGCTCGTCAGTAGCTGGCGGGTCAAAAAAATAATTTCGTCCCTTATTCTGGCCTATCAGAATGTTAGAGGACTAAAATCTAAACTTTCTAAGCTTTTTGTAAATAGTCAATCTTTTGACTTTCACATCTTGGTCTTTACAGAAACGTGGTTAAAGCCAGACCTTTCTGATGCCTCTGTTTTTCCCACAATATTTTCAACCTATAGATGCGATCGAATCTCCAAAAATGGTGGAGGAGTTTCGATTGCCGTAAATTCATCTCTTCCTTCAGAAATAGTTCTGCCACCTGCTGTTCTTGAGATTGAATTTGTTAGTGTCAAAATTTGTTTGAAATCATATTCTGTATTTCTAACTTGCTCGTATATTCTACCGAATTCTGACATGACGGTATATGCTAGCCATTTAGAAGCTATTCGCTTTGTCTCTTCACTTCTTTCGGATGCAGACATATTTATCGTTCAGGGAGATTTTAATCTACCTAACGTTTCATGGCTTCCATCAGGTGAGTCTTCCCTGTTGATGCCCTCCACCTCACATTGCTTTGTTGACGGTCTCCTTGAGTTATCCCTAACCCAAGTTAATCCTGTGCGTAACAAAAATGAGAGATCACTAGATCTCATATTTATGTTAGATTCTTCTAACTGTACTGTTTCGAGGATTGATCCCTTAGTCGTCCCCGAAGACAGTTTCCATCCAACTTTGGACTTGACTATTGATCTACCTTTTCGGTTATCAAATGCTCGTACCAGTTCGACGTCTCGTACCCGTTGCTTTCGTAAAACTAACTTTTTCAAGCTCAATGAGCTAATTCTTGCCACAGACTGGTCTTATCTGTACTCCTGTAATGATATGAATGCTGCCATTTGTTTTTTCTATAATACTATGTTTTCACTTTTTGATGCTTGTGTTCCACGTGTGACCCATGTATTGTCTAACAAACCGCCATGGTTTACACGTGAGTTAACTAATTTGAAAAATGTAAAGTCTAGATATTATAGAAAGTTTAAAAAATCGGGTCGACCGTCTGATTTCTCTCTTTATGCTGTTGCTCGATCGAATTTTTCAGTGCTTAATACACTATGCTATAAGGATTACATTAGGCGTTGTAAACTTCAGTTCTCCCGTGATCCTAAACAATTTTATAACTTCGTTAACGCCAAACGAAAGGTGGCAGTGCACCCGTTGAATAGGGCTTCCGAGGAGAAGAAATAATTAACCCGATCTTCATTTGTTGAATTCACAATCTGAACTGAATTTATTTACTAAAATATTTGTAAGGACAGGTCTTAGAGTCTAGGGGGTCACATATTTGGTGGTGGAATCTTAGTTCTAAAACGCATGCATGAATTCCACCAAACGGATGGTTTGGGGTGAGATCTATTTTAATCTAAGCCTGCGTTCGCCGTTAGATGCCTAGCTGAATGCTTCGGCTAAAAATACACATATTCTCGGCATGTGAGCTAGGCTGAATATGAATCGTACGTTACTTTATTTATTCTCTGTGAATATTCAAATGTATTATTTTCTACCGATTCAACTGTAAACTTAGTGTACCCTTATTTGGGGTACGATACTCCAGCCGACTATATGGTTCACCTTGCAGTGCAACTGGACATAGGAAGAGGGACTGTGCACTTTTCTGCCGCTCTCTTAGCTCGCCGGATGGGGGGGGAGGGGGGGTTCTTTTCCCTACAACCTATTTATGTATCTATTCACAACAAAAATTATAGTGCACAAAAACAAATTTACTGGATGGAAGGATTGGAGTTTTAACTGTTGACGGTGTGTGGGTGAACGTGGTGGTCTGTTCATCTCTCCCTTCTTTACCCTCCCTACCTATGGACAATCCTCGGAGATATATTAATTGGTTGTCCCCTAAACAAATAAAGGTCGACTAGCTCATCAGTTTTCGGGCATTTCAGGTGATAATTTTATTCACAATTCCATTCTTAACTCTTCGTAATCTGACAAAAAAAAAAATATAATCGATAAACCTTCTCATAATGAGAGAAAACAAAACAATTTAGCAAATATACACCAGAACGATCTTGGGGAAGCTGATAATATTCCCAGTAAACATGATGATAATTTTATACAAGTAATGTAGTTGTTATATTTAGGTATATATATATACATATATATAAAAAATGATGGTCAATATACTCTTACTCAGAAAAATAACTCCCTGGGCCCATGGATGATGATTCGTTGAGAGGTAGAGATGACGCTGAATATGTTAATAAATGGATTAATAAATGTTCGATGGATTTTTGCTAAATTGCATAATTAATAGATTCAATTATTACGTTTACAAAATATAAAAAAAAAAGTTAATTAATTAATTATGCATCTCAGCACTAACTACACTTAAATCTATAGTTTCCTGGTTATAGTATTTTAATTATCTATCATTCTAAGACATCCGAGAGCCTCGCTGTTGGATAATTCGAACCGCTTTATCTCCTTAGCGACCCTGTTATAGTTTTATATGGTTACACAAATTGATCTGGGATGGTCCGTTCAAATCAACCGGTCAACAAGTAGGTTATGACTGAGAAATGGTGTGATTGACTCCCAGATTCCAACTACAGCCCTAGTTCACAACCAGCAGCCCTATTTTTGGGTCGATTCTTAGGTGCCAAATTATATAATGCTGCTTCCAGACTGAGTACGAGGTGGACTCGGCTAGTGGCGTGGCTAAAACTGATTGCAAATAATACACGATATGCCAGGAACACACTAGCCGGCCGGTTTCTAATGGTATGAAATTTCTATTAGTAAAGACTCCCGATAGTTTTAGTGTGGTTACCTGTAGCCTGATGAGCGCAATGCTAAATAGTTGCGCTGGAGTATCACTTCTGGATTTCTCCTATTCGGATTTAGACCGATGGGTGTCTGAGGTCTTTTGCGATAATTGAACGATTTAAATTAAGCACAAGATTTGAATCACAAGATTAAACTTATTAATTATCAGATTGTCTTGTGGCTTTCTAAATATATTAATTAAACTTCGTCACAATTGATTGCACACTTGTACCAGCACAGTGGAAAAGTATATTATTTGAGTCGGTTGGTTTATTAATTTTACTCAAACGTGGCTTGTTCGCAAGGAAATAATTCTGACTGTCTAAACTTCCGAACTTTGTCCCCTTTATAGACCTCTGGTGCCCAAAAGCTGGTACTTTTCCACTCCAATGCAACGGAGCTATGGCCTGATCGATTTTATCCACTAGATTGGAGGGGTTGGTGGGGGGAGGCACAAGTTTTGTGACTCAAGTGTGTGAGAGAAACGGAAGACAATTGAGCAGTTGCCGTTGATCGCTGCACTTTAAGCTCTCACTCAAGCTTGTGCTCAAACTGCTTGACCGCACTGCTTGCAAGTTACTTTTTGAACTAACGAATTTCTGACTTGTAACGTATGTTTCAAATATAACTACCATTTCAAGGCACAAGTAAGTTTTTGTTTTCTTTTTATTTTTGTTATGCCTAACCGACCACTACAACGCAGATAATGTCCTACCACCAGAAGGGGATCATTATCTGAAAAAGGAAGGTTATTTACGTAGCTGAAGATCTTTTAAATGGTAAACTCCCATAAACTTTCCTTTCTCGTTTTGTATCTCGTAATAAGTAGGACTAATTTTCTTTTGGACTATTCCCTTGACGAAAACTAAGTCAAGCTTACGATTGAATCGTTTACTGGCATTACTTTGCGCAAAGTTCCGTGCATATACTTGGTCGTTGACCTTAAGTTGAGAGACTCTGGTACGCAAATTGTAACGTCGAGCATTCTGTTCATACATTTTCGAGACATTTTCTTTCGCTTTTGCCCGAATGATCTGCATGGCATTAGGATAATCAATTCTGGCATCGTCTATTAACAGATTTAATTTTCGAAGCAGATCATAGTCTTTGCCGTTTAGAATCATGTTTTGGCCAAAAGTTAAAAAATAAGGCGAGAAGCCGGTGGCCGTACGAATGCTCGATCGAATTGCTCCGTTAATCTCATTTAACTTAAGATCCCAACCAGTATGATCTTTACCGATATAGGCTCTCACTGCGGCTAAAACACTTCGGTTTAACCTTTCACTAGCGTTTGCTTGTGGCGAATAAATAGCGGTGCAAATATGTTTAATTGCGAACTTAGTCAGAAATGCTTCAAAATATCCTGAACGAAATTGAGAACCATTATCAGTTAAAATGGATTCTGGCACTCCAAAAGTGTAAAAAATGTGCTGTTCTAAATAGTCGCAAATCTTCGGTGAAGTAAATCGTTTTAAGGGACATAGAAAGTGGAATTTGGTGTGGTGATCAACAATGATTAAAAGTCCAATATTACCAGCTTTCGTTCGGGGATAAAGACCTAATAAGTCCATATACAGTCTTTGAAAGGGCCTGTCAGAAGACATGGGTTTGCCTAACGGAGGTTTTAAAATTACGTTTGGGCTTTTGGTCTGTCTGCATATATCACACTTGGAGATATAATCTCTTATTTGTGATACCATCCGTGGCCAATACAGGTATCTTCTTAACTTCTCTAACGTTTTGCCTATACCACAATGGGAAGAACTGGGTGAATCATGCGCTCTTTTTAGAACGTCTAAAGTGAGGCCGGCTGGAACCCAAAGTTTCCAGGCATTCAAAGAATTATCTTTATCAACAGGCTCAGTTTTTTTATAAATAAATTGATCCTCAATTTTTAAATCGGGCAGTTTATTTTGGTTCTCAATTATTCGACTGATAAGATCCTCGTATTCCAAGCTTTTAAACTGATCTGAATTTAGATCAATTATGGGACCTAATTCACTAAATTCCTCTATGATTGGTTCATGTTGTCTGGATAAGGTGTCAGCTACTATATTTTGTGATCCTCTACGATGTTCTATCTTAAACACAAATCCTTGCAATTGGAGAGACCAACGAGCTAGTCTACCTGATAAGTCCTTCTGCCTCATTAGCCACTGCAAAGCTGCATGATCTGTTATTACGACAAAATCTTGACCTTCAATATAGAGTCTAAATTTCTTTATACCTTTAATTACAGCAAGACATTCTAATTCCGAAACTGAGTAGTTCCTCTGTGCTTTCGTTAATTTAACAGACATAAACGCAATTGGCAATTCGACTCCTTCCTCATTTTTCTGTGCCAACACACAACCGAGTCCATGCAAACTAGCGTCGCAAAGCAATATAAATCGTTTTGTGAAATCGGGAGTGATTAAAATAGGAGCTGTTGTTAATAATCTTTTGAGTTCTACGAACGATGTTTCAGCCGAATCTGTCCAATTGAATGACTTCTGTTTCTTGAGCATCTCTGTCAATGGAAAACTGACAGCTGCGTAGTTATTAACAAATCTCCGATACCAACCAGAAAGTCCTAGAAATCTTCTGAGTTGTTTAACTGTTTTTGGTGAAGGAAAATCGTTAATGGCCTGTATTTTCATAGGATCGGTTTTCAGTTGCCCATCTCCAATAATAAATCCAAGATATTTGATCTCCCTTAAGCAAAATTTTGATTTGGCTATGTTGATAGTCATATTAGCTTTCCGCAAGTAAAACGCAACCTCTTGCAATAGCAACAAATGAGAATTAAAATCATCCGAGAGAATCAATAAGTCATCCAAATAGACGAAAACTCGATTCCGAAGCATGGGAGGAATGATTTTATCCATTAATCGACACAATGTCTGCGGCGCGTTACACAGTCCGAAAGGCATCACCTTATATTGGTATAATGGACGATTAGGTATGGTGAAAGCAGTATATTGTCTAGAGTTCTTTTCTAAGGGAATCTGCCAGAAAGCATTTTTCAAATCTAAACCGGTTATATAACGAGCAGGTGGAATACGGCTTAATATCCCGTCGATGTGAGGTAAAGGATATGCATCTTTGCGCGTATGTTTATTTATTTCCCGAGAATCCAGACATAACCGACTCTTATCACCCTTTTTAACAAGTACACAATTGCTACTCCATGGACTGTCTGATGGCTCTATGATATCCAATGCTAGCATTTTATCTACTTCTTCGAACATTGTCTTCTCTACCGCTGGAGAGATCGGCCAGTGTCGTTGTTTTATTGGCCTTACGGAATCTACCTCTATCAAGTGAGATGCTACCGTTGTTCGACCGAGACCTTCTCGTTCATAAGATGGGAACAAGTTAATTGTCGTTGCTAATTGTTTTTGCTGATCTGGGGTAAGAATATGTGGCTTTGAGATTTCCTTTGTTAGACTAACATCATTAGTAATCTCAGAGATAGTATTGTCCATGATCTTGTCTAGCAACGCAAACTCTTTCCAAAAATCAATTCCTAAATAGATCTCTTGTTTTAAATCCGGTACTAAATAAAATTCTAACTTCTTGCTTAAATTCCGATATGTCACAGTAGTTTTAAATTTCCCTAACACCGCACATTTGCTTCCATCAGCTGTTTTAATACAACCGAGATATTTGCGACTTCCTGCCTTACTTAGAAATTCCTCAGCTGCTGTGTTGCCAATGCAACTTATTGTTGCTCCTGTGTCTAGTAATGCTACAAAAGTCTTGCCTTCAATGGTTATATCGGTATACATCCTGTTATCCTTCTTAAGGAAAATTGATGAACAAAAAAGTTGTTTCCTTGACCTAATATCTCGCCAAAAGTTTCTCAATCTTTTTGTTGAACGCTTCGGTCTCCAGTTGATCTGACTGTTGTTACCAAAGATGTTCTTTCTTGCTCTTAAGTAATTATTAAATCTAACATGAAATGGTAAGTTTGGATTAATTCCTTTGATTGATAAGTTTTGGTACTTATCCGTTTGGGTGCTTATATTTCTTAGTAGTTTTGACTCATTTGTTTTAATTTTCACATCTGCCGGTTTTGATTTGGATGCGTCAGAGTGTTGGTCTGCGCATCCACTCGGCGGTTTTCCGTCGGGTGACAGGTTCGACATCGGGGTTTAAACACATTCTTTGCCCCACAACCATAGCAGAATATAGAAGGATTTTCAAGACAATTCTCAAACCTATGCCCTGGTTTGTCGCAATACCAGCAGATGAATTTCTTCCGCTGTATTTCAGAAACCTCCTCACATATATCTTCACTATCAATCTCAGCTGCTGCTCTAGCGCCGTATCTCGGTTTGAATGTATTTGGTGAAACATGTTTATAAAATTGCTCGTGCGTACGAATTTCTTGCCTTAACAAAGCAATGTTATGAATATTTAAATGCATTAATTCATATCGCAATGTGGTTTTTGAGTTACGTATTAGTAATCGAACTAATGATTGCTCAGAGATATTTTCTCGCAATCGCTCAACTAATCGCTCTACTGCAAACTGATAGTCTTCAAAAGGTTCATTATCTCCCTGTTTGCGGGAGTTGATTAATTCCCATACATCTAAATCTGAATCTGTGTCTTCAAACTTTTTCATAAATTCACTACAAAACGATCCCCAGGTAAAGGAAGGATTGTTACGATGAAATCTCCAAAACCATTCGCTAGCCTTATCTCGAAATAATATGTGCAAGTGATCGCATAGCAGTGGAAAATTTCCGTTCAAATTCTGAATTGTAAGCGAACGAGCTCGATAAAGAAAAGCTTCTGCTTGCATACCCAATTTAGAGCCGTCAAATTTAAGGTGCCAATTTTGAATTATGCAAGCTGCTTTTTCAACTGCCGCGGGTGTATAGTCTCTACTAGTCCTAATACTAGAATGCCTCTCAGTTCGACTATGATCTGATGTGTGAACGCTGTCATCTACTTCTCCCGGTCTTGTTCCTAATTGATTCACTCTAGGAGAGCTGTGCAAATTACTTCCAAGATTAAGGGAAGCCAATTCCCCTTGAATGGACTTTTTTATTGTTTCCGCTAAAACAGAGGTGATGTTTCCCACTAACTGCTGTTGCTGACCTTGAACAGTGGATTGAATTAGATTAATAATTTCAGTATTAGTCATGGTTGGATTTGGTCTGGCTGATTGATTTGGCCTACCAGTAGCTGCTGGCTGTTGACCTGGTGGTCTTCCTGGCTGACCTCGTTGTTTTGATCTGGTAGTCACACCGCCAGTTGGTAACTGTTTCTTATTAATAGCACCGGTGGATGGCTTGACTACATTTGTTTCTAGATTACTAGAACTATCGAGAGGTGCACACACATGCGAAGTATTAGCGGCCGCCTGTATTTCTACATCGAGTGTATTATCTGTGTATCTTAATTGCCTAGATGTGCAGGTAAAATTGCATCTTGGGCAAGATGTGGCGTTTTGCAGCCATTCTACAATACATTTGTTATGAAATTGATGAGTACATGGGGCTGTGGCAATAAGTTCGTGATTACCTAATATTTCATGGCATATGCCACACAAGGACTCGCTTGCGCCCATGGCGTCAACTAAATTATCGGTACTTCGACGCACCGCCATATTTAAATTGGTATTATAATATTGATTGTAAATCCTACTTCCTGATTATGCTCCGAAAACGATGATAAGTCTAACCTCAACAGTCTTTCATTCTATTGTTAATCTAATGGCTATTGTTATTTACTGTTTGTTGCATCGATAATGTTTGGTCAATACTTTAAGAAAACTTAAAAGATTGCATATTCCATTAAAACATTAAAGAAGAATCAAATGTAAATTTTGAAGAAAACTAACGAAAACTTTATTCTGGTATTGGTCAGTTAAATCCTTTAAAGTATGAATCCAAACTGCATTTCCAAATACTGATTAAGGCCATTTCTTTTTCCGCTATTGTGAAGTATCTATTGTTTGATAAGATTATGAAACTAGTCATATATAATTCCTGTACTACTGTGTGTCTCTGTAGTGGTCGACCAACCCTTGTTCAACAGAATTGAAATCGCAAAATTCCAAGCAACGGAAACACCACCTGGGATGCTTTTGATTAGTCGGGTATATAAAAATATTGAAAGGAAATGATAATAGAGAGCAGTTGGGGCTCACCAAATTAAATCGGAGCCTAAAGCTGTTAGTTGGGTCTTTTTTTTTTTTTTTTTTTTTGCTAATTCTCGGGCCCCACGTTGGGCGCCATTTTGTAATGTAAACTTTGTGTACCCTTATTTGGGGTACGATACTCCAGCCGACTATATGGTTCACCTTGCAGTGCAACTGGACATAGGAAGAGGGACTGTGCACTATCTGCCGCTCTCTTAGCTCGCCGGATGGGGGGGGTTCTTTTCCCTACAACCTATTTATGTATCTATTCACAACAAAAATTATAGTGCACAAAAACAAATTTACTGGATGGAAGGATTGGAGTTTTAACTGTTGACGGTGTGTGGGTGAACGTGGTGGTCTGTTCATCTCTCCCTTCTTTACCCTCCCTACCTATGGACAATCCTCGGAGATATATTAATTGGTTGTCCCCTAAACAAATAAAGGTCGACTAGCTCATCAGTTTTCGGGCATTTCAGGTGATAATTTTATTCACAATTCCATTCTTAACTCTTCGTAATCTGACAAAAAAAAAAATATAATCGATAAACCTTCTCATAATGAGAGAAAACAAAACAATTTAGCAAATATACACCAGAACGATCTTGGGGAAGCTGATAATATTCCCAGTAAACATGATGATAATTTTATACAAGTAATGTAGTTGTTATATTTAGGTATATATATATACATATATATAAAAAATGATGGTCAATATACTCTTACTCAGAAAAATAACTCCCTGGGCCCATGGATGATGATTCGTTGAGAGGTAGAGATGACGCTGAATATGTTAATAAATGGATTAATAAATGTTCGATGGATTTTTGCTAAATTGCATAATTAATAGATTCAATTATTACGTTTACAAAATATAAAAAAAAAAGTTAATTAATTAATTATGCATCTCAGCACTAACTACACTTAAATCTATAGTTTCCTGGTTATAGTATTTTAATTATCTATCATTCTAAGACATCCGAGAGCCTCGCTGTTGGATAATTCGAACCGCTTTATCTCCTTAGCGACCCTGTTATAGTTTTATATGGTTACACAAATTGATCTGGGATGGTCCGTTCAAATCAACCGGTCAACAAGTAGGTTATGACTGAGAAATGGTGTGATTGACTCCCAGATTCCAACTACAGCCCTAGTTCACAACCAGCAGCCCTATTTTTGGGTCGATTCTTAGGTGCCAAATTATATAATGCTGCTTCCAGACTGAGTACGAGGTGGACTCGGCTAGTGGCGTGGCTAAAACTGATTGCAAATAATACACGATATGCCAGGAACACACTAGCCGGCCGGTTTCTAATGGTATGAAATTTCTATTAGTAAAGACTCCCGATAGTTTTAGTGTGGTTACCTGTAGCCTGATGAGCGCAATGCTAAATAGTTGCGCTGGAGTATCACTTCTGGATTTCTCCTATTCGGATTTAGACCGATGGGTGTCTGAGGTCTTTTGCGATAATTGAACGATTTAAATTAAGCACAAGATTTGAATCACAAGATTAAACTTATTAATTATCAGATTGTCTTGTGGCTTTCTAAATATATTAATTAAACTTCGTCACAATTGATTGCACACTTGTACCAGCACAGTGGAAAAGTATATTATTTGAGTCGGTTGGTTTATTAATTTTACTCAAACGTGGCTTGTTCGCAAGGAAATAATTCTGACTGTCTAAACTTCCGAACTTTGTCCCCTTTATAGACCTCTGGTGCCCAAAAGCTGGTACTTTTCCACTCCAATGCAACGGAGCTATGGCCTGATCGATTTTATCCACTAGATTGGAGGGGTTGGTGGGGGGAGGCACAAGTTTTGTGACTCAAGTGTGTGAGAGAAACGGAAGACAATTGAGCAGTTGCCGTTGATCGCTGCACTTTAAGCTCTCACTCAAGCTTGTGCTCAAACTGCTTGACCGCACTGCTTGCAAGTTACTTTTTGAACTAACGAATTTCTGACTTGTAACGTATGTTTCAAATATAACTACCATTTCAAGGCACAAGTAAGTTTTTGTTTTCTTTTTATTTTTGTTATGCCTAACCGACCACTACAGTTGAAAACGTCTAATTGCGTCTTTAATCCTGTGATCGATGAAGATTCGCTTCTCAGCGTGCTTACTTTAGTGAAGCCTGTGTACTTACCAGGACCTGATGGGATACCTGGTTGTGTACTCAGGTTTTGCGCTGAGACTTTGATTTCCCCGATTCTTAAGTTATTTACTTTTTCCATTGAAACTTCCTCTTTTCCAACCATTTGGAAAGAATCTTTTATTATTCCTTTGCATAAAAAGGGTAATAAATCCGTAGCTTCTAATTACAGGGGTATTTCCAAATTGTCCGCTATTCCTAAGGCATTTGAGAAAATTATAACTTCTCAACTGCAACATTTCTGTAGTTCTATTCTTTCATCTTCTCAACATGGGTTTATGAAACGTAGATATACAACCACTAACCTTTTAGAGTTTACTTCTTTAGCGATCGAGGGATCCAGGAATGCATTGCAAACTGATGTCATTTACACTGACTTCAGTAAGGCTTTTGATTCTGTCAGTCATACACTGCTTTTGTTCAAGCTGAACGAACTTGGGATTCCAAGCCTTCTGCTTAATTGGATTTCTCAATATCTTAATAACCGTACACAAAAAGTTTTACTTAAAACTTATCTTTCGAAGACCATCAATGTGACCTCGGGGGTGCCACAAGGTAGCCATCTAGGACCACTGCTTTTTACGCTTTTCATTAATGACCTTCCGTCAGTTGTAACTCACTCTCGCGTGCTTATGTATGCTGATGATGTTAAACTTTGTATTAGTTTTAAAGACTTAAGCTCTCCACGTCTGCTTCAAGTCGATCTTAATAACTTTCAAACTTGGTGTGAAATTAACTTATTAAACCTTAATGTTTCAAAATGTAATGTCATGTCATTTCATAGATCCTCTTTTCAATTAGTGGTGTATTATGTCAATAATACCCCACTTGAACGTTTGAACGAGATTAGTGATTTGGGTGTACTCATGGACCACAAATTAAATTTTACTCGTCACATTAATATCACTGTCAATAAAGCCATGAGTTGTCTTGGTTTCGTTAAGCGATGGTCAAAAGAGTTTGACGATCCTTACACAACCAAAACTCTTTTTATTTCACTGGTCCGCTCCATTTTGGAGTATGGATCATGTGTTTGGTCTCCACAATATGGATCACACCAAGTCAAAATTGAATCTGTTCAATAACAGTTTCTAATTTTTGCTCTTCGTGGTTTAAACTGGGATCGAAATGTTAACTTGCCCTCTTATTCTAAAAGACTTCTTCTAATTAACCTTCCCTCCTTACTTAATCGTAGAGTAATGCTTGGTCCTTTGTTTATTCATAAGCTTCTAAATGGACAAATAGATTGTCCTAATTTACTTAATCAGGTCAATCTATCTGTACCTTGTAGACTAACCCGAAATTATGTCCCTTTAACTTTAACACGCTCTACTTCTAACTATTCTTTGCATGAACCTTTTCGAGTTCTCTGTTCCGACTACAACCGCCTTTATTCTGTAATCGGATCAGAGTTCTCTATATCTATTCTAAAAACTACTATTTTAAATTATCTATCTAGTAGTTAGTCTTAATTATTATTTTAGTTGTCGTCCGTTGTCCACGCGACTACGTTTTTGCATGCTGTCTGATAGGGTTCGCACGTAACAGGCTTTGTCCTGGTGTCGCTTGGACCACTTGAACGTACTGCGCATTGTACGCGTCAACGTCCAGAAGAAAAAAAAAAAATATATATATTTGCCCCCCCCCCCCCCCCATACACCATGCCGGCATATTGAATCGATGGCGGCAACAATTTTCAATTAGGGTTTCTCAAAATTTCTGCTGTAGATTTTCATGAAACCCTAACAGAATACATAGAAGTTTGTGCTTAATCTAATGCACTATCGTTGCATATGCCGACAAACTCGGAAAAAATTAGCGACGATCGGTGTTGGGCAATATATTTGCCCCCCAATACACCATGCCCGCATATTGAATCGAAGGCGGCAACAATTTTTAATTAGGGTTTCTCAAAATTTCTGCTGTAGATTTTCATGAAAACTTAACAGAATACATAGAAATTTGTGCTTAATCTAATGCACTACCATTGCATATGCCGACAAACTCGGAAAAAATTAGCGACGATCGGTGTTGGGCAATATATTTGCCCCCCCATACACCATGCCCGCATATTGAATCGATGGCGGCAACAATTTTCAATTAGGGTTTCTCAAAATTTCTGCTGTAGATTTTCATGAAAACTTAACAGAATACATAGAAATTTGTGCTTAATCTAATGCACTACCGTTGCATATGCCGACAAACTCGGAAAAAATTAGCGACGATCGGTGTTGGGCAATATATTTGCCCCCCCATACACCATGCCCGCATATTGAATCGATGGCGGCAACAATTTTCAATTAGGGTTTCTCAAAATTTCTGCTGTAGATTTTCATGAAAACTTAACAGAATACATAGAAATTTGTGCTTAATCTAATGCACTACCATTGCATATGCCGACAAACTCGGAAAAAATTAGCGACGATCGGTGATGGGCAATATATTTCCCCCCCCCATACACCATGCCGGCATATTGAATCGATGGCGGCAACAATTTTCAATTAGGGTTTCTCAAAATTTCTGCTGTAGATTTTCATGAAAACTTAACAGAATACATAAAAATTTGTGCTTAATCTAATGCACTACCGTTGCATATGCCGACAAACTCGGAAAAAATTAGCGACGATCGGTGTTGGGCAATATATTTGCCCCCCCCCATACACCATGCCAGCATATTGAATCGATGGCGGCAACAATTTTCAATTAGGGTTTCTCAAAATTTCTGCTGTAGATTTTCATGAAAACTTAACAGAATACATAGAAATTTGTGCTTAATCTAATGCACTACCGTTGCATATGCCGACAAACTCGGAAAAAATTAGCGACGATCGGTGATGGGCAATATATTTGCCCCCCCCCCCATACACCATGCCGGCATATTGAATCGATGGCGGCAACAATTTTCAATTAGGGTTTCTCAAAATTTCTGCTGTAGATTTTCATGAAAACTTAACAGAATACATAGAAATTTGTGCTTAATCTAATGCACTACCGTTGCATATGCCGAAAAACTCGGAAAAAATTAGCGACGATCGGTGATGGGCAATATATTTCCCCCCCCCCCCCCCACACACCATGCCGGCATATTGAATCGATGGCGGCAACAATTTTCAATTAGGGTTTCTCAAAATTTCTGCTGTAGATTTTCATGAAAACTTAACAGAATACATAGAAATTTGTGCTTAATCTAATGCACTACCGTTGCATATGCCGACAAACTCGGAAAAAATTAGCGACGATCGGTGATGGGCAATATATTTGCCCCCCCCCCATACACCATGCCGGCATATTGAATCGATGGCGGCAACAATTTTCAATTAGGGTTTCTCAAAATTTCTGCTGTAGATTTTCATGAAACCCTAACAGAATACATAGAAGTTTGTGCTTAATCTAATGCACTATCGTTGCATATGCCGACAAACTCGGAAAAAATTAGCGACGATCGGTGTTGGGCAATATATTTGCCCCCCAATACACCATGCCCGCATATTGAATCGAAGGCGGCAACAATTTTTAATTAGGGTTTCTCAAAATTTCTGCTGTAGATTTTCATGAAAACTTAACAGAATACATAGAAATTTGTGCTTAATCTAATGCACTACCATTGCATATGCCGACAAACTCGGAAAAAATTAGCGACGATCGGTGTTGGGCAATATATTTGCCCCCCCATACACCATGCCCGCATATTGAATCGATGGCGGCAACAATTTTCAATTAGGGTTTCTCAAAATTTCTGCTGTAGATTTTCATGAAAACTTAACAGAATACATAGAAATTTGTGCTTAATCTAATGCACTACCGTTGCATATGCCGACAAACTCGGAAAAAATTAGCGACGATCGGTGTTGGGCAATATATTTGCCCCCCCATACACCATGCCCGCATATTGAATCGATGGCGGCAACAATTTTCAATTAGGGTTTCTCAAAATTTCTGCTGTAGATTTTCATGAAAACTTAACAGAATACATAGAAATTTGTGCTTAATCTAATGCACTACCATTGCATATGCCGAGAAACTCGGAAAAAATTAGCGACGATCGGTGATGGGCAATATATTTCCCCCCCCCATACACCATGCCGGCATATTGAATCGATGGCGGCAACAATTTTCAATTAGGGTTTCTCAAAATTTCTGCTGTAGATTTTCATGAAAACTTAACAGAATACATAAAAATTTGTGCTTAATCTAATGCACTACCGTTGCATATGCCGACAAACTCGGAAAAAATTAGCGACGATCGGTGTTGGGCAATATATTTGCCCCCCCCCATACACCATGCCAGCATATTGAATCGATGGCGGCAACAATTTTCAATTAGGGTTTCTCAAAATTTCTGCTGTAGATTTTCATGAAAACTTAACAGAATACATAGAAATTTGTGCTTAATCTAATGCACTACCGTTGCATATGCCGACAAACTCGGAAAAAATTAGCGACGATCGGTGATGGGCAATATATTTGCCCCCCCCCCCATACACCATGCCGGCATATTGAATCGATGGCGGCAACAATTTTCAATTAGGGTTTCTCAAAATTTCTGCTGTAGATTTTCATGAAAACTTAACAGAATACATAGAAATTTGTGCTTAATCTAATGCACTACCGTTGCATATGCCGACAAACTCGGAAAAAATTAGCGACGATCGGTGATGGGCAATATATTTCCCCCCCCCCCCCCACACACCATGCCGGCATATTGAATCGATGGCGGCAACAATTTTCAATTAGGGTTTCTCAAAATTTCTGCTGTAGATTTTCATGAAAACTTAACAGAATACATAGAAATTTGTGCTTAATCTAATGCACTACCGTTGCATATGCCGACAAACTCGGAAAAAATTAGCGACGATCGGTGATGGGCAATATATTTGCCCCCCCCCATACACCATGCCGGCATATTGAATCGATGGCGGCAACAATTTTCAATTAGAGTTTCTCAAAATTTCTGCTGTAGATTTTCATGAAAACTTAACAGAATACATAGAAATTTGTGCTTAATCTAATGCACTACCGTTGCATATGCCGACAAACTCGGAAAAAATTAGCGACGATCGGTGATGGGCAATATATTTGCCCCCCCATACACCATGCCGGCATATTGAATCGATGGCGGCAACAATTTTCAATTAGAGTTTCTCAAAATTTCTGCTTTAGATTTTCATGAAAACTTAACAGAATACATAGAAATTTGTGCTTAATCTAATGCACTACCATTGCATATGCCGACAAACTCGGAAAAAATTAGCGACGATCGGTGATGGGCAATATATTTGCCCCCCCATACACCATGCCGGCATATTGAATCGATGGCGGCAACAATTTTCAATTAGGGTTTCTCAAAATTTCTGCTGTAGATTTTCATGAAAACTTAACAGAATACATAGAAATTTGTGCTTAATCTAATGCACTACCATTGCATATGCCGACAAACTCGAAAAAAATTAGCGACGATCGGTGATGGGCAATATATTTGCCCCCCCATACACCATGCCGGCATATTGAATCGATGGCGGCAACAATTTTCAATTAGAGTTTCTCAAAATTTCTGCTGTAGATTTTCATGAAAACTTAACAGATTACATAGAAATTTGTGCTTAATCTAATGCACTACCGTTGCATATGCCGACAAACTCGGAAAAAATTAGCGAAGATTGGTAATGGGCAATATATTTGCCCCCCAAAAACCATGCCTGCATATTGAATCGATGGCGGCAACAATTTTCAATTAGGGTTTCTCAAAATTTCTGCTGTAGATTTTCATGAAAACTTAACAGAATACATAGAAATTTGTGCTTAATCTAATGCACTACCGTTGCATATGCCGACAAACTCGGAAAAAATTAGCGAAGATTGGTAATGGGCAATATATTTGCCCCCCAAAAACCATGCCTGCATATTGAATCGATGGCGGCAACAATTTTCAATTAGGGTTTCTCAAAATTTCTGCTGTAGATTTTCATGAAAACTTAACAGAATACATAGAAATTTGTGCTTAATCTAATGCACTACCGTTGCATATGCCGACAAACTCGGAAAAAATTAGCGAAGATTGGTAATGGGCAATATATTTGCCCCCCAAAAACCATGCCTGCATATTGAATCGATGGCGGCAACAATTTTCAATTAGGGTTTCTCAAAATTTCTGCTGTAGATTTTCATGAAAACTTAACAGAATACATAGAAATTTGTGCTTAATCTAATGCACTACCGTTGCATATGCCGACAAACTCGGAAAAAATTAGCGACGATCGGTGATGGGCAATATATTTGCCCCCCCCCATACACCATGCCGGCATATTGAATCGATGGCGGCAACAATTTTCAATTAGGGTTTCTCAAAATTTCTTTTGTAGATTTTCATGAAAACTTAACAGAATACATAGAAATTTGTGCTTAATCTAATGCACTACCGTTGCATATGCCGACAAACTCGGAAAAAATTAGCGAAGATTGGTAATGGGCAATATATTTGCCCCCCCAAAAACCATGCCTGCATATTGAATCGATGGCGGCAACAATTTTCAATTAGGGTTTCTCAAAATTTCTGCTGTAGATTTTCATGAAAACTTAACAGAATACATAGAAATTTGTGCTTAATCTAATGCACTACCGTTGCATATGCCGACAAACTCGGAAAAAATTAGCGACGATCGGTGATGGGCAATATATTTGCCCCCCCATACACCATGCCGGCATATTGAATCGATGGCGGCAACAATTTTTAATTAGGGTTTCTCAAAATTTCTGCTGTAGATTTTCATGAAAACTTAACAGAATACATAGAAATTTGTGCTTAATCTAATGCACTACCGTTGCATATGCCGACAAACTCGGAAAAAATTAGCGACGATCGGTGATGGGCAATATATTTGCCCCCCCATACACCATGCCAGCATATTGAATCGATGGCGGCAACAATTTTTAATTAGGGTTTCTCAAAATTTCTGCTGTAGATTTTCATGAAAACTTAACAGAATACATAGAAATTTGTGCTTAATCTAATGCACCACCGTTGCATATGCCGACAAACTCGGAAAAAATTAGCGACGATCGGTGATGGGCAATATATTTGCCCCCCCATACACCATGCCGGCATATTGAATCGATGGCGGCAACAATTTTCAATTAGGGTTTCTCAAAATTTCTGCTGTAGATTTTCATGAAAACTTAACAGAATACATAGAAATTTGTGCTTAATCTAATGCACTACCGTTGCATATGCCGACAAACTCGGAAAAAATTAGCGAAGATTGGTAATGGGCAATATATTTGCCCCCCCAAAAACCATGCCTGCATATTGAATCGATGGCGGCAACAATTTTCAATTAGGGTTTCTCAAAATTTCTGCTGTAGATTTTCATGAAAACTTAACAGAATACATAGAAATTTGTGCTTAATCTAATGCACTACCGTTGCATATGCCGACAAACTCGGAAAAAATTAGCGACGATCGGTGATGGGCAATATATTTGCCCCTCCATACACCATGCCGGCATATTGAATCGATGGCGGCAACAATTTTCAATTAGGGTTTCTCAAAATTTCTGCTGTAGATTTTCATGAAAACTTAACAGAATACATAGAAATTTGTGCTTAATCTAATGCACTACCGTTGCATATGTCGACAAACTCGGAAAAAAAGGCCGACGATCGGTGTTGGGCAATATATTTGCCCCCCCCCCATACACCATGCCCGCATATTGAATCGATGGCGGCAACAATTTTTAATTAGGGTTTCTCAAAATTTCTGTTGTAGATTTTCATGAAAACTTAACAGAATACATAGAAATTTGTGCTTAATCTAATGCACTACCGTTGCATATGCCGACAAACTCGGAAAAATTTATCGAAGATCGGTGATGGGCAATATATTTGCCGCCCCCCCATACACCATGCCGGCATATTGAATCGATGGCGGCAACAATTTTCAATTAGGGTTTCTCAAAATTTCTGCTGTAGATTTTCATGAAAACTTAACAGAATACATAGAAATTTGTGCTTAATCTAATGCACTACCGTTGCATATGCCGACAAACTCGGAAAAAATTAGCGACGATCGGTGTTGGGCAATATATTTGCCCCCCCCCATACACCATGCCGGCATATTGAATCGATGGCGGCAACAATTTTTAATTAGGGTTTCTCAAATTTTCTGCTGTAGATTTTCATGAAAACTTAACAGAATACATAGAAATTTGTGCTTAATCTAATGCACTACCGTTGCATATGCCGACAAACTCGGAAAAAATTTGCGAAGATAGGTGATGGGCAATATATTTGCCCCCCCCCCCCCCCCCCACACACCATGCCGGCATATTGAATCGATGGCGGCAACAATTTTCAATTAGGGTTTCTCAAAATTTCTGCTGTAGATTTTCATGAAAATTTAACAGAATACATAGAAATTTGTGCTTAATCTAATGCACTACCGTTGCATATGCCGACAAACTCGGAAAAAATTAGCGACGATCGGTGTTGGGCAATATATTTGCCCCCCCCATACACCATGCCAGCATATTGAATCGATGGCGGCAACAATTTTCAATTAGGGTTTCTCAAAATTTCTGCTGTAGATTTTCATGAAAACTTAACAGAATACATAGAAATTTGTGCTTAATCTAATGCACTACCGTTGCATATGCCGACAAACTCGGAAAAAAATTAGCGACGATCGGTGTTGGGCAATATATTTGCCCCCTACACACCATGCCAGCATATTGAATCGATGGCGGCAACATTTTTCAATTAGGGTTTCTCAAAATTTCTGCTGTACATTTTCATGAAAACTTAACAGAATACATACAAATTTGTGCTTAATCTAATGCACTACCATTGCATATGTCGACAAACTCGGAAAAAAAGGCCGACGATCGGTGTCGGGCAATATATTTGCCCCCTACACACCATGCCAGCATATTGAATCGATGGCGGCAACAATTTTTAATTAGGGTTTCTCAAAATTTCTGCTGTAGATTTTCATGAAAACTTAACAGAATACATAGAAATTTGTGCTTAATCTAATGCACTACCATTGCATATGTCGACAAACTCGGAAAAAAAGGCCGACGATCGGTGTTGGGCAATATATTTGCCCCCTACACACCATGCCAGCATATTGAATCGATGGCGGCAACAATTTTCAATAAGGGTTTCTCAAAATCTCTGCTGTAGATTTTCATGAAAACTTAACAGAACACATAGAAATTTGTGCTTAATATAATGCACTACCGTTGCATATGCCGACAAACTCGGAAAAAATTAGCGACGATCGGTGTTGTGCAATATATTTGCCCTCTACACACCATGCCCGATGGCGGCAACAATTTTTAATTAGGGTTTCTCAAAATTTCTGCTGTAGATTTTCATGAAAACTTAACAGAATACATAGAAATTTGTGCTTAATCTAATGCACTACCGTTGCATATGCCGACGAACTCGGAAAAAATTAGCGACGATCGGTGTTGGGCAATATATTTGCCCCCTACACACCATGCCAGCATATTGAATCGATGGCGGCAACATTTTTCAATTAGGGTTTCTCAAAATTTCTGCTGTACATTTTCATGAAACCTTAACAGAATACATACAAATTTGTGCTTAATCTAATGCACTACCATTGCATATGCCGACAAACTCGGAAAAAAAGGCCGACGATCGGTGTTGGGCAATATATTTGTCCCTACACACCATGCCAGCATATTGAATCGATGGCGGCAACAATTTTCAATTAGGGTTTCTCAAAATTTCTGCTGTACATTTTCATGAAACCTGAACAGAATACATACAAATTTGTGCTTAATCTAATGCACTACCATTGCATATGTCGACAAACTCGGAAAAAAAGGCCGACGATCGGTGTTGGGCAATATATTTGCCCCCTACACACCATGCCAGCATATTGAATCGATGGCGGCAACAATTTTCAATTAGGGTTTCTCAAAATCTCTGCTGTAGATTTTCATGAAAACTTAACAGAACACATAGAAATTTGTGCTTAATCTAATGCACTACCGTTGCATATGTCGACAAACTCGGAAAAAAAGGCCGACGATCGGTGTTGGGCAATATATTTGCCCCCCCCCATACACCATGCCCGCATATTGAATCGATGGCGGCAACAATTTTCAATTAGGGTTTCTCAAAATTTCTGCTGTAGATTTTCATGAAAACTTAACAGAATACATAGAAATTTGTGCTTAATCTAATGCACTACCGTTGCATATGCCGACAAACTCGGAAAAAATTAGCGACGATCGGTGATGGGCAATATATTTGCCCCTCCATACACCATGCCGGCATATTGAATCGATGGCGGCAACAATTTTCAATTAGGGTTTCTCAAAATTTCTGCTGTAGATTTTCATGAAAACTTAACAGAATACATAGAAATTTGTGCTTAATCTAATGCACTACCGTTGCATATGTCGACAAACTCGGAAAAAAAGGCCGACGATCGGTGTTGGGGAATATATTTGCCCCCCCCCATACACCATGCCCGCATATTGAATCGATGGCGGCAACAATTTTCAATTAGGGTTTCTCAAAATTTCTGCTGTAGATTTTCATGAAAACTTAACAGAATACATAGAAATTTGTGCTTAATCTAATGCACTACCGTTGCATATGCCGACAAACTCGGAAAAAATTAGCGACGATCGGTGATGGGCAATATATTTGCCCCTCCATACACCATGCCGGCATATTGAATCGATGGCGGCAACAATTTTCAATTAGGGTTTCTCAAAATTTCTGCTGTAGATTTTCATGAAAACTTAACAGAATACATAGAAATTTGTGCTTAATCTAATGCACTACCGTTGCATATGTCGACAAACTCGGAAAAAAAGGCCGACGATCGGTGTTGGGCAATATATTTGCCCCCTACACACCATGCCAGCATATTGAATCGATGGCGGCAACAATTTTCAATTAGGGTTTCTCAAAATCTCTGCTGTAGATTTTCATGAAAACTTAACAGAATACATAGAAATTTGTGCTTAATCTAATGCACTACCGTTGCATATGCCGACGAACTCGGAAAAAATTAGCGACGATCGGTGTTGGGCAATATATTTGCCCCCTACACACCATGCCAGCATATTGAATCGATGGCGGCAACATTTTTCAATTAGGGTTTCTCAAAATTTCTGCTGTACATTTTCATGAAACCTTAACAGAATACATACAAATTTGTGCTTAATCTAATGCACTACCATTGCATATGCCGACAAACTCGGAAAAAAAGGCCGACGATCGGTGTTGGGCAATATATTTGTCCCTACACACCATGCCAGCATATTGAATCGATGGCGGCAACAATTTTCAATTAGGGTTTCTCAAAATTTCTGCTGTACATTTTCATGAAACCTGAACAGAATACATACAAATTTGTGCTTAATATAATGCACTACCATTGCATATGTCGACAAACTCGGAAAAAAAGGCCGACGATCGGTGTTGGGCAATATATTTGCCCCCTACACACCATGCCAGCATATTGAATCGATGGCGGCAACAATTTTCAATTAGGGTTTCTCAAAATCTCTGCTGTAGATTTTCATGAAAACTTAACAGAACACATAGAAATTTGTGCTTAATCTAATGCACTACCATTGCATATGTCGACAAACTCGGAAAAAAAGGCCGACGATCGGTGTTGGGCAATATATTTGCCCCCCCCCCACACACCATGCCGGCATATTGAATCGATGGCGGCAACAATTTTCAATTAGGGTTTCTCAAAATTTCTGCTGTAGATTTTCATGAAAATTTAACAGAATACATAGAAATTTGTGCTTAATCTAATGCACTACCGTTGCATATGCCGACAAACTCGGAAAAAATTAGCGACGATCGGTGTTGGGCAATATATTTGCCCCCCCCCATACACCATGCCAGCATATTGAATCGATGGCGGCAACAATTTTCAATTAGGGTTTCTCAAAATTTCTGCTGTAGATTTTCATGAAAACTTAACAGAATACATAGAAATTTGTGCTTAATCTAATGCACTACCGTTGCATATGCCGACAAACTCGGAAAAAATTAGCGACGATCGGTGTTGGGCAATATATTTGCCCCCTACACACCATGCCAGCATATTGAATCGATGGCGGCAACATTTTTCAATTAGGGTTTCTCAAAATTTCTGCTGTACATTTTCATGAAAACTTAACAGAATACATAGAAATTTGTGCTTAATCTAATGCACTACCATTGCATATGTCGACAAACTCGGAAAAAAAGGCCGACGATCGGTGTCGGGCAATATATTTGCCCCCTACACACCATGCCAGCATATTGAATCGATGGTGGCAACAATTTTTAATTAGGGTTTCTCAAAATTTCTGCTGTAGATTTTCATGAAAACTTAACAGAATACATAGAAATTTGTGCTTAATCTAATGCACTACCATTGCATATGTCGACAAACTCGGAAAAAAAGGCCGACGATCGGTGTTGGGCAATATATTTGCCCCCTACACACCATGCCAGCATATTGAATCGATGGCGGCAACAATTTTCAATAAGGGTTTCTCAAAATCTCTGCTGTAGATTTTCATGAAAACTTAACAGAACACATAGAAATTTGTGCTTAATATAATGCACTACCGTTGCATATGCCGACAAACTCGGAAAAAATTAGCGACGATCGGTGTTGTGCAATATATTTGCCCTCTACACACCATGCCCGATGGCGGCAACAATTTTTAATTAGGGTTTCTCAAAATTTCTGCTGTAGATTTTCATGAAAACTTAGCAGAATACATAGAAATTTGTGCTTAATCTAATGCACTACCGTTGCATATGCCGACGAACTCGGAAAAAATTAGCGACGATCGGTGTTGGGCAATATATTTGCCCCCTACACACCATGCCAGCATATTGAATCGATGGCGGCAACATTTTTCAATTAGGGTTTCTCAAAATTTCTGCTGTACATTTTCATGAAACCTTAACAGAATACATACAAATTTGTGCATAATCTAATGCACTACCATTGCATATGCCGACAAACTCGGAAAAAAAGGCCGACGATCGGTGTTGGGCAATATATTTGTCCCTACACACCATGCCAGCATATTGAATCGATGGCGGCAACAATTTTCAATTAGGGTTTCTCAAAATTTCTGCTGTAGATTTTCATGAAAACTTAACAGAATACATAGAAATTTGTGCTTAATCTAATGCACTACCGTTGCATATGCCGACAAACTCGGAAAAAATTAGCGACGATCGGTGTTGGGCAATATATTTGCCCCCTACACACCATGCCAGCATATTGAATCGATGGCGGCAACATTTTTCAATTAGGGTTTCTCAAAATTTCTGCTGTACATTTTCATGAAAACTTAACAGAATACATACAAATTTGTGCTTAATCTAATGCACTACCATTGCATATGTCGACAAACTCGGAAAAAAAGGCCGACGATCGGTGTCGGGCAATATATTTGCCCCCTACACACCATGCCAGCATATTGAATCGATGGCGGCAACAATTTTTAATTAGGGTTTCTCAAAATTTCTGCTGTAGATTTTCATGAAAACTTAACAGAATACATAGAAATTTGTGCTTAATCTAATGCACTACCATTGCATATGTCGACAAACTCGGAAAAAAAGGCCGACGATCTGTGTTGGGCAATATATTTGCCCCCTACACACCATGCCAGCATATTGAATCGATGGCGGCAACAATTTTCAATAAGGGTTTCTCAAAATCTCTGCTGTAGATTTTCATGAAAACTTAACAGAACACATAGAAATTTGTGCTTAATATAATGCACTACCGTTGCATATGCCGACAAACTCGGAAAAAATTAGCGACGATCGGTGTTGTGCAATATATTTGCCCTCTACACACCATGCCCGATGGCGGCAACAATTTTTAATTAGGGTTTCTCAAAATTTCTGCTGTAGATTTTCATGAAAACTTAACAGAATACATAGAAATTTGTGCTTAATCTAATGCACTACCGTTGCATATGCCGACGAACTCGGAAAAAATTAGCGACGATCGGTGTTGGGCAATATATTTGCCCCCTACACACCATGCCAGCATATTGAATCGATGGCGGCAACATTTTTCAATTAGGGTTTCTCAAAATTTCTGCTGTACATTTTCATGAAACCTTAACAGAATACATACAAATTTGTGCTTAATCTAATGCACTACCATTGCATATGCCGACAAACTCGGAAAAAAAGGCCGACGATCGGTGTTGGGCAATATATTTGTCCCTACACACCATGCCAGCATATTGAATCGATGGCGGCAACAATTTTCAATTAGGGTTTCTCAAAATTTCTGCTGTACATTTTCATGAAACCTGAACAGAATACATACAAATTTGTGCTTAATCTAATGCACTACCATTGCATATGTCGACAAACTCGGAAAAAAAGGCCGACGATCGGTGTTGGGCAATATATTTGCCCCCTACACACCATGCCAGCATATTGAATCGATGGCGGCAACAATTTTCAATTAGGGTTTCTCAAAATCTCTGCTGTAGATTTTCATGAAAACTTAACAGAACACATAGAAATTTGTGCTTAATATAATGCACTACCGTTGCATATGCCGACAAACTCGGAAAAAATTAGCGACGATCGGTGTTGTGCAATATATTTGCCCTCTACACACCATGCCCGATGGCGGCAACAATTTTTAATTAGGGTTTCTCAAAATTTCTGCTGTAGATTTTCATGAAAACTTAACAGAATACATAGAAATTTGTGCTTAATCTAATGCACTACCGTTGCATATGCCGACGAACTCGGAAAAAATTAGCGACGATCGGTGTTGGGCAATATATTTGCCCCCTACACACCATGCCAGCATATTGAATCGATGGCGGCAACAATTTTCAATTAGGGTTTCTCAAAGTCTCTGCTGTAGATTTTCATGAAAACTTAACAGAACACATAGAAATTTGTGCTTAATATAATGCACTACCGTTGCATATGCCGACAAACTCGGAAAAAATTAGCGACGATCGGTGTTGTGCAATATATTTGCCCTCTACACACCATGCCAGCATATTGAATCGATGGCGGCAACAATTTTCAATTAGGGTTTCTCAAAATCTCTGATGTAGATTTTCATGAAAACTTAACAGAATACATAGAAATTTGTGCTTAATCTAATGCACTACCGTTGCATATGCCGATAAACTCGGAAAAAATTAGCGACGATCGGTGATGGGCAATATATTTGCCCCCTACACACCATGCCGGCATATTGAATCGATGGCGGCAACAATTTTCAATTAGGGTTTCTCAAAATTTCTGCTGTAGATTTTCATGAAAACTTAACAGAATACATAGAAATTTGTGCTTAATCTAATGCACTACCGTTGCATATGCCGACAAACTCGGAAAAAATTAGCGACGATCGATGATGGGCAATATATTTGCCCCCCCATACACCATGCCGGCATATTGAATCGATGGCGGCAACAATTTTTAATTAGGGTTTCTCAAAATTTCTGCTGTAGATTTTCATGAAAATTTAACAGAATACATAGAAATTTGTGCTTAATCTAATGCACTACCGTTGCATATGCCGACAAACTCGGAAAAAATTTGCGAAGATAGGTGATGGGCAATATATTTGCCCCCCCCCCACACACCATGCCGGCATATTGAATCGATGGCGGCAACAATTTTCAATTAGGGTTTCTCAAAATTTCTGCTGTAGATTTTCATGAAAACTTAACAGAATACATAGAAATTTGTGCTTCATCTAATGCACTACCGTTGCATATGCCGACAAACTCGGAAAAAATTAGCGACGATCGATGATGGGCAATATATTTGCCCCCCCATATACCATGCCGGCATATTGAATCGATGGCGGCAACAATTTTCAATTAGGGTTTCTCAAAATTTCTGCTGTAGATTTTCATGAAAACTTAACAGAATACATAGAAATTTGTGCTTAATCTAATGCACTACCGTTGCATATGCCGACAAACTCGGAAAAAATTAGCGACGATCGGTGATGGGCAATATATTTGCCCCCTACACACCATGCCGGCATATTGAATCGATGGCGGCAACAATTTTCAATTAGGGTTTCTCAAAATTTCTGCTGTAGATTTTCATGAAAACTTAACAGAATACATAGAAATTTGTGCTTCATCTAATGCACTACCGTTGCATATGCCGACAAACTCGGAAAAAATTAGCGAAGATTGGTAATGGGCAATATATTTGCCCCCCCCCCCCATACACCATGCCGGCATATTGAATCGATGGCGGCAACAATTTTCAATTAGGGTTTCTCAAAATTTCTGCTGTAGATTTTCATGAAAACTTAACAGAATACATAGAAATTTGTGCTTAATCTAATGCACTACCGTTGCATATGCCGACAAACTCGGAAAAAATTAGCGACGATCGGTGTTGGGCAATATATTTGCCCCCTACACACCATGCCAGCATATTGAATCGATGGCGGCAACATTTTTCAATTAGGGTTTCTCAAAATTTCTGCTGTACATTTTCATGAAACCTTAACAGAATACATACAAATTTGTGCTTAATCTAATGCACTACCATTGCATATGTCGCCAAACTCGGAAAAAAAGGCCGACGATCGGTGTCGGGCAATATATTTGCCCCCTACACACCATGCCAGCATATTGAATCGATGGCGGCAACAATTTTCAATTAGGGTTTCTCAAAATCTCTGATGTAGATTTTCATGAAAACTTAACAGAATACATAGAAATTTGTGCTTAATCTAATGCACTACCGTTGCATATGCCGACAAACTCGGAAAAAATTAGCGAAGATTGGTGATGGGCAATATATCAATTAGGGTTTGTCAAAATTTCTGCTGTAGATTTTCATGAAAACTTAACAGAATACATAGAAATTTGTGCTTAATCTAATGCACTACCGTTACATATGCCGACGAACTCGGAAAAAATTAGCGACGATCGGTGTTGGGCAATATATTTGCCCCCCCCCCACACACCATGCCGGCATATTGAATCGATGGCGGCAACAATTTTCAATTAGGGTTTCTCAAAATTTCTGCTGTAGATTTTCATGAAAACTTAACAGAATACATAGAAATTTGTGCTTCATCTAATGCACTACCGTTGCATATGCCGACAAACTCGGAAAAAATTAGCGACGATCGATGATGGGCAATATATTTGCCCCCCCATATACCATGCCGGCATATTGAATCGATGGCGGCAACAATTTTCAATTAGGGTTTCTCAAAATTTCTGCTGTAGATTTTCATGAAAACTTAACAGAATACATAGAAATTTGTGCTTCATCTAATGCACTACCGTTGCATATGCCGACAAACTCGGAAAAAATTAGCGAAGATTGGTAATGGGCAATATATTTGCCCCCCCCCCATACACCATGCCGGCATATTGAATCGATGGCGGCAACAATTTTCAATTAGGGTTTCTCAAAATTTCTGCAGTAGATTTTCATGAAAACTTAACAGAATACATAGAAATTTGTGCTTAATCTAATGCACTACCGTTGCATATGCCGACAAACTCGGAAAAAATTAGCGACGATCGGTGTTGGGCAATATATTTGCCCCCTACACACCATGCCAGCATATTGAATCGATGGCGGCAACATTTTTCAATTAGGGTTTCTCAAAATTTCTGCTGTACATTTTCATGAAACCTTAACAGAATACATACAAATTTGTGCTTAATCTAATGCACTACCATTGCATATGTCGACAAACTCGGAAAAAAAGGCCGACGATCGGTGTCGGGCAATATATTTGCCCCCTACACACCATGCCAGCATATTGAATCGATGGCGGCAACAATTTTCAATTAGGGTTTCTCAAAATCTCTGATGTAGATTTTCATGAAAACTTAACAGAATACATAGAAATTTGTGCTTAATCTAATGCACTACCGTTGCATATGCCGACAAACTCGGAAAAAATTAGCGACGATCGGTGTTGGGCAATATATTTGCCCCCCCCCCCCCCATACACCGTGCCGGCATATTGAATCGATGGCGGCAACAATTTTTAATTAGGGTTTCTCATATTTTCTGCTGTAGATTTTCATGAAAACTTAACAGAATACATAGAAATTTGTGCTTAATCTAATGCACTACCGTTGCATATGCCGACAAACTCGGAAAAAATTAGCGACGATCGGTGTTGGGCAATATATTTGCCCCCTACACACCATGCCAGCATATTGAATCGATGGCGGCAACATTTTTCAATTAGGGTTTCTCAAAATTTCTGCTGTACATTTTCATGAAACCTTAACAGAATACATAGAAATTTGTGCTTAATCTAATGCACTACCATTGCATATGTCGACAAACTCGGAAAAAAAGGCCGACGATCGGTGTCGGGCAATATATTTGCCCCCTACACACCATGCCAGCATATTGAATCGATGGCGGCAACAATTTTCAATTAGGGTTTCTCAAAATCTCTGATGTAGATTTTCATGAAAACTTAACAGAATACATAGAAATTTGTGCTTAATCTAATGCACTACCGTTGCATATGCTGACAAACTCGGAAAAAATTAGCGACGATCGGTGTCGTGCAATATATTTGCCCTCTACACACCATGCCAGCATATTGAATCGATGGCGGCAACAATTTTCAATTAGGGTTTCTCAAAATCTCTGATGTAGATTTTCATGAAAACTTCACAGAATACATAGAAATTTGTGCTTAATCTAATGCACTACCGTTGCATATGTCGACAAACTCGGAAAAAATTAGCGACGATCGGTGTTGGGCAATATATTTGCCCCTTACACACCATGCCAGCATATTGAATCGATGGCGGCAGCAATTTTCAATTAGGGTTTCTCAAAATTTCTGCTGTAGATTTTCATGAAAACTTAACAGAATACATAGAAATTTGTGCTTAATCTAATGCACTGCCGTTGCATATGCCGACAAACTCGGAAAAAATTTGCGACGATCGGTGATGGGCAATATATTTGCCCCCCCCCCCCCCCCCCCCCCCCCACACACCAAGCCGGCATATTGAATCGATGGCGGCAACAATTTTCAATTAGGGTTTCTCAAAATCTCTGCTGTAGATTTTCATAAAAACTTAACAGAATACATAGAAATTTGTGCTTAATCTAATGCACTACCGTTGCATATGCCGACAAACTCGGAAAAAATTTGCGACGATCGGTGATGGGCAATATATTTGCCCGCCCCCCCATACACCATGCCAGCATATTGAATCGATGGCGGCAACAATTTTCAATTAGGGTTTCTCAAAATTTCTACTGTAGATTTTCATGAAACCTTAACAGAATACATAGAAGTTTGTGCTTAATCTAATGCACTACCGTTGCATATGCCGACAAACTCGGAAAAAATTTGCGACGATCGGTGATGGGCAATATATTTTCCCGCCCCCCCATACACCATGCCAGCATATTGAATCGATGGCGGCAACAATTTTCAATTAGGGTTTCTCAAAATCTCTGCTGTAGATTTTCATGAAAACTTAACAGAATACATAGAAATTTGTGCTTAATCTAATGCACTACCGTTGCATATGCCGACAAACTCGGAAAAAATTTGCGACGATCGGTGATGGGCAATATATTTGCCCGCCCCCCATACACCATGCCAGCATATTGAATCGATGGCGGCAACAATTTTCAATTAGGGTTTCTCAAAATATCTGCTGTAGATTTTCATGAAACCTTAACAGAATACATAGAAGTTTGTGCTTAATCTAATGCACTACCGTTGCATATGCCGACAAACTCGGAAAAAATTTGCGACGATCGGTGATGCGCAATATATTTGCCCCCTACACGCCATGCCGGCATATTGAATCGATGGCGGCAACAATTTTCAATTAGGGTTTCTCAAAATCTCTGCTGTAGATTTTCATGAAAACTTAACAGAATACATAGAAATTTGTGCTTAATCTAATGCACTACCGTTGCATATGCCGACAAACTCGGAAAAAATTTGCGACGATCGGTGATGGGCAATATATTTGCCCCCTACACACCATGCCCGCATATTGAATCGATGGCGGCAACAATTTTCAATTAAGGTTTCTCAAAATTTCTGCTGTAGATTTTCATGAAAACTTAACAGAATACATAGAAATTTGTGTTTAATCTAATGCACTACCGTTGCATATGCCGACAAACTCGGAAAAAATTAGCGAAGATCGGTGTTGGGCAATATATTTGCCCCCTACACACCTGCGATGGCGGCAACAATTTACAATTAGAGTTTCTCAAAATTTCTGCTGTAATGAAAACTTAACAGAATACATAGAAATTTGTGCTTAATCTAATGCACTACCGTTTCATATGCCGACAAACTCGGAAAAAAATAGCGACGATCGGTGATGGGCAATATATTTGCCCCCTACACACCATGCCCGCATATTGAATCGATGGCGGCAGCAATTTTCAATTAGGGTTTCTTAAAATTTCTGCTGTAGATTTTCATGAAAACTTAACAGAATACATAGAAGTTTGTGCTTAATCTAATGCACTACCGTTTCATATGCCGACAAACTCGGAAAAAATTAGCGACGATCGGTGATGGGCAATATATTTGCCCCCCCCCCATACACCATGCCGGCATATTGAATCGATGGCGGCAACATTTTTCAATTAGGGTTTCTCAAAATTTCTGCTGTAGATTTTCATGAAACCTTAACAGAATTCATAGAAGTTTGTGCTTAATCTAATGCACTACCGTTGCATATGCCGACAAACTCGGAAAAAATTAGCGACGATCGGTGTTGGGCAATATATTTGCCCGCCCCATACACAATGCCGGCATATTGAATCGATGGCGGCAACAATTTTCAATTAGGGTTTCTCAAAATTTCTGCTGTAGATTTTCATGAAACCTTAACAGAATTCATAGAAGTTTGTGCTTAATCTAATGCACTACCGTTGCATATGCCGACAAACTCGGAAAAAATTAGCGACGATCGGTGATGGGCAATATATTTGCCCCCTACACACCATGCCAGCATATTGAATCGATGGCGGCAACAATTTTCAATTAAGGTTTCTCAAAATCTCTGCTGTAGATTTTCATGAAAACTTAACAGAAGACATAGAAATTTCTGCTTAATCTAATGCACTACCGTTGCATATGCCGACAAACTCGGAAAAAATTAGCGACGATCGGTGTTGGGCAATATATTTGCCTCCCCCATAAACCATGCTGGCATATTGAATCGATGGCGGCAACAATTTTTAATTAGGGTTTCTCAAAATTTCTGCTGTAGATTTTCATGAAACCCTAACAGAATACATAGAAGTTTGTGCTTAATCTAATGCACTACCGTTGCATATGCCGACAAACTCGGAAAAAATTAGCGACGATCGGTGTTGGGCAATATAATTTGCCCCCTACACACCATGCCAGCATATTGAATCGATGGCGGCAACAATTTTCAATTAAGGTTTCTCAAAATCTCTGCTGAAGATTTTCATGAAAACTTAACAGAAGACATAGAAATTTCTGCTTAATCTAATGCACTACCGTTGCATATGCCGACAAACTCGGAAAAAATTAGCGACGATCGGTGTTGGGCAATATATTTGCCCCCTACACACCATGCCAGCATATTGAATCGATGGCGGCAACAATTTTCAATTAAGGTTTCTCAAAATTTCTGCTGTAGATTTTCATGAAAACTTAACAGAATACATAGAAATTTGTGTTTAATCTAATGCACTACCGTTGCATATGCCGACGAACTCGGAAAAAATTAGCGACGATCGGTGTTGGGCAATATATTTGCCCCCTACACACCATGCCAGCATATTGAATCGATGGCGGCAACAATTTTCAATTAAGGTTTCTCAAAATTTCTGCTGTAGATTTTCATGAAAACTTAACAGAATACATAGAAATTTGTGTTTAATCTAATGCACTACCGTTGCATATGCCGACGAACTCGGAAAAAATTAGCGACGATCGGTGTTGGGCAATATATTTGCCCCCCCCCCATACACCATGCCGGCATATTGAATCGATGGCGGCAACAATTTTCAATTAGGGTTTCTCAAAATTTCTGCTGTAGATTTTCATGAAACCTTAACAGAATACATAGAAATTTGTGCTTAATCTAATGCACTA